>SZYD01002422.1:0-70346 GCA_009363875.1 Mikania micrantha | reverse complement strand
TATTATTTTAAAAATGAATTATTTTAGGCAATGGCCACACTATTTTTATTTAAAATAAAAGAAAAAAGAAAATCACACTTTTAGATTTACCACAAGAACTCCAACAAGGGAACTAGATGATAACGCATTAGTATTATTGTGTTGAATTTGGGAATCAGTATATGGTCGGCTGGACCAGTCGGGCCCGACTACTTTGATACTATCCACATTACAAGTAGTGGTCTACAAACGGGTTTTTTTTTTTTTTTTCAAAACCGGTTCGGTTAAGGTGGAGATCGAAACCAGTTTGCCCATAAACTGGTTCAGTTCAGAATCCGGTTCAAATCATGCATAGACCAAACCTATAGGAATCGGTTTGAAAAGAGTTGAAATCGGTTTTGTATAACCGGTTTCCAAAACCGGTTTTTGAATTTTTTTTTTTAATCTACAAGCTCAACAAAAAAAGTTAAGTTTAAAAAAAAAAACATAAAAAATTTAATAAAAACTTTCATTATCTTGAAAAATAAAAATACAAATAAACAAATTATAAATTCGTAATCTTAATACAAAAAAAGAAAGTTAGAATATTTTTTCTTGTCGTTTAATTTTCATCCGCCGAAACCAAGCTATTGATTAATGCCTCACAGGGATACCTTCAAGAACTTGAAGGGTGAAAGATGCAACATAACCAACCGAGGAGTTACCACTTGATGAACCCATTTGAGAGTAAAGAGCGTTTAGAGCATGTTTTTGTTGTATCCCAGAATGTAGAGAGTTTTTTGAGTTGTATGACTAAACAAAAACAACCAATACATATTTCTACTAATTATTGGAATGCAAAATTTTGGAAAAAAGGATAAAAAATGGCTAGTTTTGGCAAATAAAAGGTAACATTTGGATCGACTCAAGTTAGCCGTTGAAACCAGTTGGAAACCGGTGTGAGAAAGCAGTTCGGGTCGGGACAGTTCTCAACGGTAATATCCCAAATTGGTTATCAACCCAGCGGTTTGGTTCAGTATGGGTTCGGTTTCAGCCAAACCAGTTTTGGGACCGGGTTCATGTCGGTTTGAGAATTGGTTTCTAAACCCAAACGGTTTGGTTGACCATCTCTAATTGCAAGGGGTAAGACTTAAGATGCCCTTCACCCAAAAGGGCTTCTAGCCTAGCCGTATTGCAATAAAGGAGAGAAGCTGCACCACATTGAGGTCAAGGGTTCAAACCTGAGCAGGTGAGAGGTCTTAAGGATTTATTCGGTTCCCACTTTTCTGGTGGGTGGAGGGGTGATGACTGGGCTGCCCTTAGATGTGTGCCCGTTTGGACTTGAATAAGTCGTTCAGCCTGAAGACGTTGAAAAAAAAAAAGACGTCCTTCAATGTTGAGACTTGGGCTAATGAGAATGAAAAGCACTACAACGGAACTAAACGAATCTAACTATCTTATATGATAAATTAACGTTTTGTTTGTCACATGTCATGTACTGAAATATTTTTACTTTATTTTTCTGTCTTAAATTTAGAGCATTAATTTATTTATTAACATTCCTTTATAAACAATAATAATTAATAAATTTGGCTAATTCTTATATTAATTTATTCTCTTAGATTTTCTAAATTTTATATTCAGATAAATAACCAAATTTGTATATATCTTACAATTTTTAATGTTATTTTACTTCGTTCTTTTGAAAATAACATTAAAATCGTTCGGTTTGTCGATTAATCAAGCGTCATAAGCAGAGTGTCTCATTGAAAGCAACATGTCTATTATTACGATGTAAAAGTAAGGTTGTCTACATCTTACACTCTTCAATCCTTACTTTAACTTTGCTAATGATGAGATATATGGAGTATGATGATGATTACACTTTTAGTGAAAAGTAATAATTATATATCTCACACTTTCAAATGTACATAAAATTTATCAATTAGTAAATTTTATAATATGTTTAGATTATAATAAAAAACAACTAATTGAATAAAATAAAATAATTTAATAAAATTAATATTCATCAATTACATAATTCTTAACTTAATAATATTTATAACTATAAGATCAAAGTTTATTTTTTAAGATATATTTAACAATTGTAACTTTTACTAAATATAACTTTTAATTTGTTTTACTCATATAATAGACGACTTTAACTTTAGTGTAAGAATACATACCGTTGTTAACTTTGCGAGAGGATAGGGGCTAACTGTCCGCGTTGATCAAGCTTGGGGTGTGACAATAAGTATTTGTGTATACGAGTGGAAAGGATTGATGAATTGAGTATGAATTTAATCACGTGATGTACAACTCAGCTTTTGTTAGTGCTCTATTGGCAGTAGTTGGCACAACCGTAAACTAGTTGAGTCGAGTTAGGTGTGGTTTGAGCTCGGTTTAAAAGTTAGCAAGCCAAGTAGACTCAACTTTAATTTTTTATCGAGCTTGAAAGTCAAGCTTGACTTGTAAACAAGTTCAAGTCACGAGCGGGCTTGGTTTATTTTATTATTATAATTTTTGCATTCTTTATATATTAATAAACAAAAAAAAACTTTAGTATATACATAACTACGTTAAATCACGTGTGTTACACGGGTTGAATAAACATATAAAATGTTATATATTTTACAATAAAAAAGTTATGTCTTCAAAAAGGATATGCATTGCAATAGTTAAATGAATATATGCATTACATAAGTTGAATAAAATACAAATTAATTTTTTAATACTTAGAGTCATTAAAATAAATCATTAAAACAATAAACGTTAAAGTTACGACAGTACATTTTGTTAAGTTTATTCTTGAATATATTGTATTTAACTATGTATTAACGTTTTTATGTTAATTTTATTAAAATAAAAATTATCATATAAATATTTTTGTTATCCTAGTTCAATTAACTAGAATTGCGATTAAATTTAATACATATAAAAAACTAAGAATGAATATTTGGATTTTTTAAGAAAATAAATTACTATATTAACTGGTCAAATTAGTTAATTATTACTATTAATAAATAATTGTTAACAAATGAATAAATGCTCAAAATTTAAGGCGGGAAAATGAATCAAAACATATGATTTGTAAGCTAAAAAACTATATTTCAATTCAATATGTTAAATATCAGGTTTTTTAATTGTAAAAAAAATAATGTTCAATAAATGGTCTTGAGCTTTAAAACAAAAACAAATAAAAAATATTAATGTTGACCCAACTGGATTATATAATTTATTTTGTTTGCGTTTTTGACATTATATTGCCATATATAAAAAAAAAAAAATTTTTTTTGGAATAAAAGAGTGATCCTTATGACTTGTTTGTAATAAAAATAAGTGTAAACTTATCTTTTGCTTTCTATTGTTTAACAGTTATAACCTTTTTACTCCTTTTCAAAATATCTATTATACTCTCTGTTATTTGACAGTTAAAACCATTTTGTCTCATATGATTTGACAGTTCAAATTGAGTATAATGAAGACATACTAACAAAGTCAAGAAATATAATGGAAATAGATTGAGAAAGTCATGAAGTATAATGGAAATTTTGATAAGTTTGAAATAATATGGTTATAATTGTTAAATCACTGAGAACAAAATAAAAGTTTACTCAAATACATACATACATACATATATGAGAGGTTCCAATTAAAACCTTCATTTTGAAAAAAACTAATCACAATTATTATCAATCAATTTCGTTTTTTCGTCTTTTGTTTTACATTTTGTTTTAAATTTTGATAAGTTTGAAACAATATGTAAGTAAGCGTAAGTACTTACCCTTACTTACACTTGTAAATAATTTCTAAACGGTGATGAATTAGCAAAAAAAAAATAAACCCCCTATTTATGTATAATAAAAACATGGAAAAAAAAGATTCGGGCAAAAACACAAAAAATGTCAGGGTTAAGGGGTTATCGCAATAAGGAAGGGTTAACATTTGATCCTTCCCCTATATATATATATATATATATATATATATATATATATATTAGCCTATAAACATGTGTATTATATGGATTGAATAATTAAAAATATAATTCATTAACATCAAATTATAAAAGGTATTTAATAATTATAAAATTATATTTTAAGATAAGATATGATTGAAATATGCTTATACTTTATTAAATTTTTATAAACTAGCAAATTATTAAAATACGAAGATTTATATTTTTTGATACTTAATTATATAATTTAATAATTAAAGATTGTTAGTATTTATTGGGAGGGGGGAGATTTTCAGATTGCGCCAGAATGCGACACATGTCACCTAAAAATACTCTTTTATTATAATATAGCCTAGAAAACGCGTGTATTACACGGTTTGAATAATAATAAAATATAATTCATTAACACTAAATACTAATACATATTTAATAGTTATAAAATTATATTTAAGATAAGATATAATAGAATTATTCTTTATTAACTTTTAATAAATTAGTAAATTATTAAAATATGAAAAATTACATTTTTAATATTTAATTATATAATCTAAATACTTAAAAATTAATAGTATTTGCTATAAGAGAGAAGAGAGAAAAACATTTTCAGATTTAATAAAAACGTGGCACGTGTCTTCTAAAAATACTCCTTAATTAAATAGTAAGATATATATATAGGGAGATGATCAAATATTAACTCATGTTTATTGAGTTAACCGAATAACTACGTCTTATTACTTTGGGCTCACACTAAAGTAAATTTAAAGGTGTAGGTTTTTTAATCAATGTAATTAATGTAGGGTCCACTTACATTAATAAAAGCATAAGAAAAAACATACAACTTTAGATTTATTTTAATGTAAACCTCAAAGTAATAATATGTATTTATTTAGTTAACGCAATAAAAAAGGGATAACAAAGGAACCGCACCATATATATATATATATATATATATATATAAAATTTGAAAACCACTTCTTAGTGCGAAAACCGTGAAAACCATGTAAAAATCATGTAACAAAACGTATTTTTTTTTTGAAATTTTTTTTACAGGTTTGTAACACTATTGGACATATTTTTACAAAAAAATAAAAAAAGCGCCGACCATATATTTTAAAAAAATTTATAAAACCATGTAAAACATACGTAACTCTTCATCAGATCTGACGAAATTTTTTTAGTTTTGTTATGTATATTTTACATGGTTTTATAAAAATATTTTTTTTAAAATATATGGTCGGCGCTTTTTTATTTTTTTTTATAAAAATGTGCCCAATAATGTTACAAACCCGTAAAAAAATTCTCAAAAAAATACGTTTTTTTACATGATTTTTACATGGTTTTCACGGTTTTCGCACTAAGAAGTGGTTTTCAAATTATCTATTCCCTATATATATATATGGGAAGGTTAAAAAATAACTCACTCTTAAAGCGATAACTCTAAATAATCCGTCAAGATTAAGCCAAATTTTTGAATTTTTTAACATTATTGTAAACACAATTAGAACACTTTCTTATTTTATGAGTTTGCGTAAATTAATAACGGTTTAAGAGTTAACGTCGTTTTAAGTTTTTAAAATTTTCACTTACAGTACTATAAGTTACAAAATTTTAAAAACTTATAACAATGTTAACTTTCAAATGGTAATGAATTTACGCAAACTCATAAAATAAGAAAGTGTTCTAAGGGGTCGTTTGGTTGTGTCTGAATCATTAAGTGCTGAATGATTAAGATGTCTGAATGGTTAAGAGGGTCTGAACCATTAAGGGGGTGTTTGTTTTTTGGGAAAACGTCTGCAGGGGCTCTTACGTCTCCCTCGCGCAGACACGGGCAGATGTTTGGGAGGCACAGAGTGTTTGTTTTTTGGAAGCCCTTTTATTAAAAAAGGTCTTCCTGACCTCTGCTTCGTGAAGACGTGGACCAAGCTCTTTTGAGCTCTTCAAACATCTTCTAGGTTTACCCAGACCCATCGCCAGTCTTGTTTCCTGATCGTTCCATCGGCGCTCCACCACCGGTCGCACCTCCACCTCCATCGGCCGTGACTCCACCACCGATCGACCGCACCTCCACCGGTCGTAACTCCACCACCGATCGACCGCACCTATCCCGATCGTTCCATCGACGCTCCACCACAGGCGACGAGACCTAGGTCGACGATCGAAGATGAGCGGCGACGAGCGGCGGTGAGAAGGGATGAGCGTACCTGGTTTATTCGACGGGGATGAGCCCTAGGTCGTGGAGGGGGAGAAGGGATGCCGAGGGAGCAAGAGCAGCCGATGGAACAGCCGAAGTCGACGATTGTCTTCGCCGGAGCAGCCGAAGCCGATGGTCTTCGCCGAAGTCGACGATGGAACGATCGGGAGTTGTTGGGGGAAGAGGTTTTCTTTGTTTGAAAACCTTTTTAAATAACAAACCCTCTTCTCGCAGATGTTTGGTCCACCTCTTCTCCTACAGATGTATGCAGATGTGGTCCGCAGACTGCAGACATTTTACCTCTTAAAAAACAAACACCACCTAAGTGCTGAGCCGATTAAGACCGTTTGGTTGCACATCTGAATGAAAATTAAAAAAAAAACTTTTTTTTGTGTTAAAATCACTCCATGAAGATTCGATTAACATTAATTTTTAATTTTGAAAAATTAGGAACCTAGGGAAGCCAACCTGCAAAAACACCAAAATAGGGCACCATCGTCGGAAAGTTCTATTCTGAAAAGTTCAATTGCACCAGTGCACCATCGTCGATATCGATGAATATGCCACCGTCCCCGTCGGAAGCCAACCTGCAAAACACCGTCGGAAAGTTCTATTCACAAAAGTTCTCTTCCCAGCCTATACCCACCGGCGTCGGTGATGGTGGTTCAGTCAAGCGGCGGAGGTGGTGGTGACTTCGAGCGATGGCGGTGTTGGTGGCTTCGAGCGACGGCCGTTCAGGCGGTGATGGTTCTTCGAGCGACAGCCGTTCAGGAGGGAGATGGTCTTCGAGCGACGGTGGTGCCTAGCCCCAACCTCTCTTCCTTCACATCTGAATGATTCAGACTCCTTCTCAAGTCTGAATGGTTCAGACCTCCATTCAGACATTTGCTACCATTCAGATGTGGGTTTTTTTGCGTAACAAATGGTCTGAATCTGAACCATTCAGATTCAGACTCATTCAGATGCTACCAAATAGCCCCTAAATATGTTTACAATGATGTTAAAAAATCGAAAATTTGGCTTGATCTTGACGGATTATTTAGATTTATCGTTTTAAGAGTGAGTTATGTAAAATTTTATGCCCTATATATATATAAGAGTTAGATCCACTCAAAAATAGTTTTGCCTAAAAATAGGAAGACAATATAAGTTTGACATATAAGATGATAAAAAAAAAAATTCATTACAAAAATAAAAGAATTTAGTGCAGAAAAATAAAAATACACTACAAAAAATAATTAGGACAAAAAACGTAAAAACTCAGTACAAAAAATAAGATTTACATCTAAATTATCATGTCATATGTTAAAACTATATTAGTTGTTAATTTTTTAGGAAAAAAATCTTTTCTTATTTAATATTTCTAACTCTTTCTATATATATAGATCTTTGAATAACTCATTTTTATTTTTAAAGTCATTTGTTTGTACTAAACAAATGAAGTGGTTAGATGATAACGCATTAGTAATTTAGTATTATTGTGTTAAATATGGGCATCAGCAGATGGTCGGCTGAACTAGTCGGGCCCCATCACTTTCTTACTATCCACATTACAAGTGGGCTGTAATCGAGTCGAGCTGAGCCGAGTCAGGCCTGGCTCCAGCTCGGCTCGTGAATTTTCGAGCCAAGCTCAAGCCAAGCCAAAATTTCTTTAGAGCCAAAAATCCTGGCTCCAGCTCAGCTCGTAAAAAACCTCGAGCCACGAGCTAACTCGTTTTTTTTTCTTCGTTTTTTTCCTCCACTTTATATTATATATATATATATATAATCTAATATATTAAATCTAATATATATAAAATCCAATATATATGTATATATATAATTATATATAAAATCTAATATATACATGTAATATACATACATACATATATATTATACATAATATGTGTATTTATATAAATATGTGTATGAATATTGTATGTGTTTAATATAATATATATGTGTGTGTGTATAATGTAATATACATATATATTAAAAATCGAGCCAAGCCAACAAGCCGAGCCATGAGCCGAGCTCGGCTTGTTTTTTAAGAGCTTTTTTCAAGCCAAGCATTTTTCGAGCTTTTTTCGACCGAGCTCGAGCCGCGAGCTTTTTGAACAGCCCTAATTACAAGGGTCTTCTAGACCTAACACCAATTCAATGTTGAGACGTGAGTTAATGAGAGTGAACACCAGAACTAATCGAATCTAACTATCTTATATTATAAATCAAAGTTTTTGTTTGTTACTTGTCATGAAATGAAACATATTTTAATTTCTTTCTCGTGTTAAATTTGGAGCATAAAATTATTTATTAAATACCTTTATTAACAATCATATTTAATAAATTTAGCCAATTATTATATTAATTTATTTTCTTAGATTTTATAAATTCTATATGCAGACAAGTAATCAAATTGTGAGTTGTGACTATATTAAATTTTTTAGTATTATTTTACTTATCTTTTGTGGAAAATGACAATGAAAGCATTGGATTAATTGTTTAATCAGACATCATAACTCGGGTGTCTTATTTAAAGTAGTATCTCTGCGCACCCAGCGGCCTCTAGTGCTCAACAGGGCCTGGCGCGCACACCGCCCCGCATCCCGGCGGGATCAAAACCAAGAGCCCAGCGGCCACCACTCCCCGTTGCTCCCCTCTTTCTCCTCTCGGCTGTGATTGGCATTGTGGGTGTTTTATACTTTATACTTTGGGGTGATAATGTGGCACAGTGGGGGAGATTTTTCATTGGGGTGACCACTATGGGGTTTTTAGATTTTCAGTGAAGTGATGACGTGACAGAAAATTTCAATGAGAAGTAATTTCAGTTGGTTGACCACTACACATAGTCTAGGTTTAAGAAAAGTGAAACAAAGATTATACTTAGTTTTTTTTTTTTCATTTTTCTTTGCTTTTTTTAAATCAAAGACCCCCTTACGTTTTATACCTTTTCTATAAAAGTGCAACAAATTTTAATCATTGTACGTTTTTCTTTAAACACATGCGTTTAATGTCGTATCTATGAAACACACAGTGTTTACTCTTATGTGTTGTGTTGTGATTATATAACTAACTATTGATATACCAATGATATCTTGACCTAGTGGTAAGATAGAGGTATAGAGTAAGTGATAGAAGACCTAGGTCATGGGTTCAATTCTTGATCTCACTCGGTTTACCGGCCTTCCACCGTTGTCCCTTTGGGCAGGTGCTTGGGTCGCGTTTTCCCCAGAAATTGGTGGCTGGTGGGCTAGGAGCTTTGTCCGTTTGGACTAGTGGCCAACTTGGACATCCTTTAGCCATTTGAGGCCACGTACAAAGTACCTGACAGGCGATTACTTGGTCGTTAAAAAAAAGTAACTAAATGATATAAGCAAAAACTTTGATTTGATTGGGTGATTGCAACAAATTAAATACATTGATTGTCTATAGAAAACATAAACTTCAAATTTGAGATAATTTATATAAATAATTAAAAAGATTGCCAACGGCCCCATGTTAATGTTACGAAGAAGAATTTGTAACATGGTTAGACTACCAATTGGAAGATTACAACGACAAGTCCGTGTTATTACAACTACAAGGAAAAGATCGTGTAGCGACAACTAAACTCGTCGCTATAGGGCCAAAATTTGATTTGATCGGGTGATTGCAGCAACTTAAATACATTGATTGTCCATAGAAAACATAAACTTCAAATTTGAAATAATTTATATAAATAATTAAAAAGATTGCCAACGGCCCCAGGTTAAAGTTTCGAAGAAGAATTTATAACATGGTTAGACTACCAATTGGAAGATTACAATGACAAGTCTGTGTTATTACAACTACATGGAAAAGATCGTGTAGCGACAACTAAACTCGTCGCTATGGGGCCAAAATTTGATTTGATTGGGTGATTGCAACAACTTAAATACATTGATTGTCCATAGAAAACATAAACTTCAAATTTGAAATAATTTATATAAATAATTAAAAAGATTGCCAACGGCCCCAGGTTAATGTTACAAAGAAGAATTTATAACATGGTTAGACTACCAATTGGAAGATTACAACGACAAGTCCGTGTTATTACAACTACAAGGAAAAGATCGTGTAGCGACAACTAAACTCGATGCTATAGGGCCAAAATTTCGTCGCAACAGGTTATAGCGACGACAGATAGCCGCGACAAAGTCGTCTCTATAACTTATTCACTGTAACTCGAAATAATCGTCACTATATATGTCGTCGCAATAATACCATCTAGTAGCTATGACTTGTCGCCGCTATAAAGAGAATTTTCTTTTTTTTCTTTTGATTTATTTTTATTCTATTTATTATTTAAAAAAATAAAATAATTATTTAATCGACCTATAGCAACGATTTTTAGTCTCTGTATTAAAAAAATTCATTAAAAGCTATGGCGACGACTAATGGTTGCTATAGCCTAAATTTTAAATATTCCCGGTTTAATTGTAGCGACGACTTTTGATCGCTATAGGTTTAGCTATAAAAACAAATTTAATATTTAATTTTCCAGAATTTTAAACCTGTAAACCTGTCAAATATAAACTGCATATTCAAATTCCCAAATACATTCTTTCATATTCATGCATCCATGCATCAAAGTTTAACAAAAACAAATATTCAACAAACACAGACCAAACAAAGATAATTGTACGTTATTCGAATATAGTCATCCAACACATCCAAGTTTAAACATTTATAAAAGTCAATAACGTTTTCTAATCGCTTTCATCATCATCATATTCAGCTTCATCTTCATCATCTTACTTTGTGGGGTAGTAGGGTGATCTAGGCCCTTGGTTTTGCATCGAAATGAGTTTGTTGACTTGTTGTTACATCATTTCATTAATGTGTTGTTGTTCCTCTCAACGTGTATTTGATTCTGCCAATTGTTTTTGGTGTTAATTTGTTAGCGCTTACATGTGGGGAGAAAAGTCTGGGGTGACACTTTTCACTGTTTTGTCAAACGTCACGTATATGGCCACGTCGATGATCTAACAAACGTTAACCTAACCGGTACAGAGACGCACAAAAAAACCGGTTAACCTAACCGGTACCGTTTCGTAACCGGATTCTAAACCGGTTATTGGAATCGGTTTTAGGTTTTTGAAAAAACCGGCAGTTTAGGATCAATTTGAGGTTTCAAGATACCAAACCGGTTAACCGGTCCATTTTAGTAAAACGTCGGTTACCGATTTCGGTTATTATATCGGTTTGGTTTTACAGCTTGAAAAAATGGTTATTAGTAAAAACCGGTTACTAGCTTTTGACCGGTTAACCGGTTTGAGCACCTCTATGCATGAATGTATATGAACAAACGATCATATGTGTTCTTCTATCTCTTAATCAAATGTTTACATAACCATGGTTTATATAACCCTTACTAAGGTTATAAAGTTTGACTTTTTACACTAGACATCCTTTATATAATTATCAGTTGCATATTTGACTCAAAACATAACTTTGACTCATTTACAAACTCGACCAATTAACTTTCAGACTTGGGTTAAACAATTATAAGGCTAACAACTAGGATGATGAGTGTTCAGATGTACACCAAAACATCAAATCTGAGAGGACGGTTGAAATCATGTGTTCGATGTCTTTGTTCCAAGCCGTTTAAAAAAAATACCTATATATTCTTGTTTATTTTTCAATGACCTATAAACACAAAACAACTCAAAGTTAATTAATTGATCATATTGTCCAATGTCTTCTTCAACCCCACAAGCCACTAGCTCAAAAAATAATTTCCTTTAATTTGTTGTCATAGCGAGTGTTCAAGAAAATTATTTTTAAAATAAATTTGTTTAAACAACGAACGCACTACTTTTATAACAAAAACGCACCTTTAGCAATTAGAAATCCTTAAGATATAAGCTAGGGAAGTTGATGATCACAATTTGTAGTGATCAATGCATTGAAGGTTGAAAATATACAACCACGTAAGCCCACTAGCTTACGTTACAAGAATAGTTCTCTGATACGTCGATATATGAGAATGACATGTCAGCAACTTCTGAAAAAATGGCGTTTAATTTTGTTCAGTGTTCATTAATAAATTAACTAAAAAATTGTTTTTTTTATCTCGATGACACGTCGTTGGTAGAAAGTAAATATATTTTATTTTATTCACTTTTATTTAATAGACAAAAAAGACAGAAAAGAAAAAGAACAAAAAATAATGTTCCCGACAACAAGTCATCGGGACAAGTTTTCAGCTACATGAGAAATTTTCACAAATATTGCGCCTATGACCATTGGATGCCTGCGAGTTTTGTGCCAATGACATGCGCCTACATAAGTTGTCGGGCAAAAGGTTCTATACTAACATTATTTACCGTCCTGTAAAATTCATCGTATCAGATAACTTTTCTTGTAGTGTCTTAAATTACCCTCTTTTCTCAAAGTCTATAAATACATAACACATGAATCACTAAATCTGCAGACTTAGCATAAGTTCATCAACAATATGGAAGCTTCCATAGCAGAAAAACCAGTTGCAGGTGGCGAAGATGTGGTAATTGTTGATAACCCGGAAGAGGTTACAATTGTGAATAATCCTTCAAACGGTGGACTTGTGATTGTGAATAACCCTGAAGAGGTTGTGATCGTGAATAACCCTGAACAGGTTACGATCGTGACCAACCTTCCTGATGGTGATGAGGTTGTGCCGCCGCTGCCACCACCGTCATCGCAACCACTTATTCCGGCACCATCAAAGAATGATGAACCCCTAGCCGCTGCAGAAGATACGATAACCACGGATCCGCTTGTTGATGATCCTGTAAGTGATCATACTTTGTTCTAACTTCTAACTATAAAAACCACTTGCTTAAGTTTATTATTGTTATGAAATTATTATAAATGGAAAAAAAATTAAATTTAAATGCTTATAAATGTACCATGCAGAAATATGAAACTAATTAACATGATTAAATTCTCTTTTGTTTGTTGATCGTACACATATATAACCAACTAAGGGGCTTCTAGCCTACTGGTTATCCCCTTGACTTATCTATGGGAGGTCTTGGGTTCGAATCCGGGCTGAGGCATGTTTGCTGAAGCAAGGTTAAAGGTTTACCCAATTGTGGGGTTCTGGGGTGGGCTCGGGCATACGCCCCAGAGCGTCAAATCCGAGGAGATGGTTGAAATCCCGTCTTGGGTGTCGTTGTATCAAGCCGTTCAAAAAAAAGTTACCTTTTTATTTATTTATTTTTCTTTTCTTTGATAACCGTGCGAACCCACTTACGTGGTAAACCCTTGTGTCCCCACTCCCCAATACCCAACTAGCCAAGAGAAACAAGTAAAGTGTGGCCGCAAACAATCGGGTCGGCGGCCCAAAGTAAAATTGTTCAAAGTGAGGATTGAAGTTGAGATCTTTAGGTTCTCTCCTCCATTTTAACCACGGTTACCCCCATGACTTCCCTATGGGAGGCCGTGGGTTTAAATCCGAGTTGAGATATATTTATTGAGACAAAGTCAGGATTTACTTAGTTGTGAGGTTTCTTCTGTGTTGGGCTCGGGCACCCTGAGCGTCAAATTTAAGTTTATCTAGGTCCTACTATTCAGCTAGATTCCTCAAATTTTCTTTCAATATAAGTATCAAATAATTATAAATTAATTAAAAATTCGAGGTCTAATAATTTATAAAAGTAGATGATCATGTGTTTAGATTCTTTGTGGTGAAAAGTTGAATCATTTTATAAGATCCACTTTAATGGACTGCTTTTGCTTGGTGGGGGTGTATGCTCACTCACTTGTTATAATTAATAAATTTAGTCACCAAAGAGGCATTGCCTTAATGGTAGTTCAAGATTCTTTCAAATGGAAGGTCTTGGGTTCAAATCCCTCCTGCAGCGAAAAAGGGTATGTGGGGGTCACGGGGTTTTCCCAGTGAGGTTCCTCCTGGGGTGGTTGTGGTGGCTCATGGGAGGTCCAGGTAGCTAGACCTTGGTGACATAGCCTGGAAACAGTTGGTTCACACGATAGAGACCTTTGCCGTTCAAAAAAAAATAAATTTAGTTAATTTATAGTTGTTAATTTGCTAATTAAATTCAACCAATGTCTTATTATATAGTCAAAATGGGAATAGTGATTCTTCTTTTTTTTTTAACGATTTACAATAAAGGCATCAAGGCGAGACTAGATAAACCTTCTGATCTTAATTCAGTAAATAAGCCTAGAACTGAATTCTAATATAATACCTCTTGTAAAAAAAGTTAAAAACAACTATTATGTTAGTTAGATTACAGAAACTCTATAATGATTGGCACGTTTTCGTTAATTAAATCATATATTTTTTAATTTAGAACATAATGATTTATAATAATCATTTATAGAACACGTGATAGCATATTCCTAGATTTCGGTAGGCCAAGGTCACACAAACACGCTTTATGGGGGAAGACAAACACAAAAATAAACACTTTTCTTGTAAATAATTTTTTGTCTACAGTACAAAATTAAGATTCATAAAAAAAAAAAAAAAAAACTAGAGATAAGTTAATTTACTCGCATCTACATAAGTTTCTTACAAAAAGAGTGTGATTACTTGAAAAAAGAGAACTTAAACACACTTTTTATTTTAAAAGTATGAGATTGTTCTTTGTTTTTCTAAATCTAAAAAAACAAAACAAATAACATATTTGAAAAAAATAATAACATGAATGGTTAGGTATGTCCTTGCCTCAGATCTTGTAAGGATGAGGTGGCCTCATGTATCTAAATCAAGGTGATTCGAGACTTGGCTAACACGCGCGTTAATATAATCATGGAAATTTTATAGTTTTTTGAGTTTTATTAAACTACCGATAAACAAGGAAAACCAAGGATGAAAATTTATTAGATTATGAGCTAGGTTTGTGTATATATATATTATATAGGAGGCAGATCTAATACAAAGGAAATTAACGTGAGAATGATATGAAGGATTTTGAGCCATTTATTAAACTAATCAATGGTTAAGATCTACTAGACCCCACTTTTCATTAAAAAATTACGTGGTTTTAAAGTTGAAAGGACAAAAAAGGAATAACATACCCTTATTGATTTTTTTATGATCAAATAAAGTTCCACCATTTTTTAAAAATCGAATAACTTTTAAACGTTTCATTATTTTTTTTAAAAAAAACTACACCATAAAATCAAGAATTTTATTATCTTTAATTTGAGTATAGTAGTGTTATAGTTTTTTTCGATTTTTTTACGCGGTCCGTATATAATTCTTGGTACGTGATTATTAGTACGATTATGTAGTTGGTCATTTGATTATGCATTTTAATGATGGCCTGTGACTTTCATATAACGTGGTATGTGATTATTGTTCAGTAATTATGCAGTTTGTCATTGATTATGTGTGTTAAATTACAGTTTGTAATTTTATGAATCACGATCTGTACGTAATTTGATATGGACGATAATGTCCCTTACCCTGATGATACATGTCAAATTCATGTGGCTTCTTACGCTTCTCACATTAAAATTCTTTGTACGTTACATGTCCTCTATGTTTGTATGTATGTATGTATGTATTAAGGCTGGCAACACGGGTGTTAACGGGTTTCAAACGACGTGATTAATGCAAATATAAACATGAAAACGACTTGTATAACACTTGATTTGGTGATTTAAGCATGACAGTTTTATATTTTATGTAACAAATAAGAAAAAATGATAAAGTCTAGCCTCTTAGTTTTTATTATTTTTTAAAAAGTATAAAATCAAATAGTAAACTTCTTGTTAAACAGGTCTAATCGTGTCTTAATAGGTACCCATTTTGCCAGCCCTACAGTATGTATGTATGTATGTATGTAGCTTAAGTTAAATCAACCAAAGCTAATTATGATTAAGATTAGGCTTGGTTATTTACACACCCAAGTTTTTTATTTTAACGCTCCACTGACCCTATACAACTCGTGATACGAGGTGTATAGACCCTCTGACACCCAACGATTCGACAATGATTTGTCACGTATACGCCTCCTTGTATAGGACCTATAGAGGCATATACGAATCCAATTATTGACACTGACAAATTCTGACAAACGTTTGTCCTCCTATATTTCATATATTTCACGTGTTTTGTTAGTATTTCACTATTAATTTATAAATTTTATTAATTATTCATATGATCTCAAACATTTGTAACATATGCAATCTTTATATCATAAAATTATTTTCATATGTTTTACCAAATTATCTTCATTTAAAGACCTGCATGTGTTACAATGTTTAAATTTTGAAACCATATAGGTAATTTATAAAACCTAGATACCAAGAGTGAAACCACAAGACCATCTCGACAAGTTACTTTAAATATTTCATAAACAATTATTTTTTCAAAATAATTGATTTTAGTAATTAAGGTAATTTTACATGTTTTTAAATTTTAAGATTAAAAATAATAAATATAATAACTAATGCAATTGTTTATTGTAATGTTTTAGAATTTATTAATTATGACTTTATAGCCGTTTGGTGATAAGGAATAAGCATAATGCAATGATTATACAAACTAAAAACAATCACGTAACAAAGGAAATATATACACAAATAAGAAACCATTTGTGTACGTCAGTCGTTGCCGCTTTTGTCGATTTGATTAGGCCTATAAATGAACCAAACATTCAGTAAACTATTTGTTGATCATTCAGTTCAAAGTTCATTTATGTTAAGTTTAATTTATGTAAGGGTTAATTAATAATGAAAAAAACATACATAGGTATGGTGACCTATATATAAGTTTTAATGTTTCAATACTTATACCTGCAAAGCATCTTGATCATAATCAGATTGATAGCACTGAAACCACAACAACGGACATCGATACCAGTCCAGGAACTGAGAGTACTGATACCGAACCGGTTACTACAGATGAAAAGCCCGACACTAATGGTGACACTGCAGCCATGGAAGATGACCACACCACGCCATCCACAGATCATAACCCTGATCAGATTAGCAAGGGGAGTGGTGGCAAAACACATGCATTATAAATTCATTAAACAATCATCCGAAGAATCTGCATATGATTGTACGTGTAGTTGTTGGTGTGCTCTATATATGATCACTTATTTTCCCGTATATGTATAATGGTCGGTTGAATTGAACCATGCATGTGTGTTGGACAAAGGGTTGTCCCTGTAATAAGCTAGCTAATAGCTATATATTTCCTAGTATGTATGTCCTTGTTTTTGTTAATTGTGATATCAATGAAATAACCAGAAAACTCAATACTTTATTCATAATAGAAATCTGCTATATATAGCAGTGATTACAACGTAAACAAAAGCAACAAACTCAGAAATAAACTCTGACTCTAACTGACCCAAAGACTCGGTATTTCAACCTACAAACCAGGAAGAAAAACCAGACTTATTCAAAATATCCAACGGCTAATAGACTGACCCAGACAACCCATCTTTTGAATTACTTTTTAACACCCCCTCTTAATTCAAAGAGATGTTAAACCAAGCCTTCCACGCAAATAACAAAATTGCTCAGCTCCTAGAGGCTTCGTAAGAATGTCTGCAACTTGTTCTTGAGATGAACACTGCTTCAGCTCGATTTGCTTGCCTTCCACCAAGGTTCGAATGAAATGAAATCGGGTATCAATATGCTTACTTCGACCATGATAAGCCTGATTTTTTGACAAAAACACAGCTGACAAGTTATCACAATAAATGATTGTTGCCCCCTCTTGCTCATTACTTAGCTCAAACAAAATTTTTCTCATCCAGGTTGCTTGACAAGCTGCTGCAGTTGCAGCTACATATTCAGCTTCTGTTGTAGATAACGCCACAATCTCCTGCTTTTTAGAACTCCATGCAACAGCAGCTGTTCCTATAGAAAACACATGAGCAGAAACACTTTTTCGATCATCAAGTGAAGTAGCCCAATCACTATCACAGTAACCAAGCAATCCAACCTCTTCAATCTTTTTATACCACAAACCAAGATTGAGTGTGCGTGCAACATATCTCAACACCCTTTTAGCTGCCCCCATATGATACACAGATGGTTTCTGCATAAATCTAGAAATTACCCCTACTGCATATGCAATATCAGGGCGAGTGTGTGTGAGATAAATCAACCCTCCTACAACACTCCGAAACAAATACTCATCAGCTGCTTCACCACCATCTTCAACTTGAAACTTGTCATTAGCATTCATTGGTGTAGATATTGTCTTACAATATTCCATACCAAAACGTTTGAGCAAATCTTTAGCATACTTTTGTTGAGTCAAGAAAATACCATCTGAACGTTGGATCACTTGCAACCCAAGAAAATAATTAAGAACTCCAATATCAGTCATATCAAATTCTTTAATCATCTTTTCCCTGAATTCAACTAGCAACTTTTTAGAAGAACTAGTGTATACTATGTCATCTACATACAAGCATACCACAATAAAATCACCTTGACCTCCTTTCTTTACATACAAAGTTGGTTCACTTTGACTGCGCTTGTACCCATGTTGAACCAGGTAGCCATCTATTCTACTATACCAGGCCCTTGGCGCCTGCTTAAGCCCGTATAATGCCTTATGAAGTTTGAACACTTTTTCCTTTTGATCCTCCTTCTCAAAACCAGGGGGTTGCTCCACATACACTTCTTCTTCTAATGTTCCATTCAGAAAGGCAGATTTGACATCAAACTGGTATGCCACCCAGCCTTTCTGTGCAGCAAGTGCAAGAACAATTCTGATAGTTTCAAATCTTGCAACTGGGGAGAATGTTTCTTCATAATCAATACCACATTGCTGAGAATATCCCTTTGCAACAAGTCGAGCCTTATGCCTTTGAACTTTTCCATCTGCACCAACTTTGAGTTTAAACACCCACTTCAAACCAATAGCTTTCTTTCCTTGGGGTAGATCAGCCAAACTCCATGTCTTATGACTTTCCAAAGCTGCTAGCTCTTCTTCCATTGCATACTTCCATTCACTAATATTAATTGCCTCTTGATAAGTAGATGGTTCTTCAGCCAATAAAGCAAATTGGCATGCTTCATAATTCGGTACAGGAACAGGAATGGTATTATTATAAATTTCATTAATATTACCAACCCTGTGAGCCGAACTACTAGAGCTGCTACCTGAACTTGATTCATGAATACCACCTGTATCTGCTCCACCTTGATCATCTGATGACCCATCAGTTGGATCACCTCCTCCATTTGACCCACTTGAACTATTTGTTGATGAAGATTGATTCCCAGCATGATGATCAGGCTCATCATTATCAAACCAGGGATCACCAGGCCCAGCTACGTTTGTTGCAGCTTCATCATCATGATACACCATTCCCTTAACATACATTGGCTCATTTTGAATAGCTTGTAAATCTTCATCAGACCACCTGCCTTCCTCATAAAATACCACATCTCTACTAGTGATAATCTCCTTTTTACTAGGGTCATACAATCTATAAGCCTTAGAATTTGGTGAATAACCAACAAAAATACACTTTCTAGACTTAGCATCAAGCTTTTTTCTTACCTGTGAAGGTACAAGTGCATATGCTATACACCCAAACACTTTAAGATGGCTTACTGATGGTTTAGCACCATTCCACATTTCATAAGGAGTCTTACCTGAAAGTGCAACAGTGGGAGACAATGAAATCAAGTACACAGCAGTTGCTACAGCTTCACCCCAGAACTGATTTGACAAACCTTTGGCTTGCAGCATACATCTAGCCATCTCAACTACTGTCCGATTTTTTCTTTCGGCTAACCCATTTTGCTCGGGTGTGTAAGGAGCTGTGAGATCTCTATGAATACCATGACCTGCACAAAACTCATTGAACACTCTTCCTGTGAACTCACCTCCACGGTCAGTTCTTAATGTCTTGATCTCATAACCACTTTCCTTTTCAACTTTCACTTTAAATTTTTTGAATTTTTCAAAGCTGTCAGATTTCTTATTTAAAAAATAAACCCAACTCATCCGAGTAAAATCATCAGTTAAAAGCAAAAAATAATAATTGCCTCCCAAAGACCTAGTCTGCATAGGTCCTACCAAATCAGCATGAATCAACTCCAAAGGACAGCTTGTGTGAGCTGTACTAGAAGAAAAAGACCTTCTTGTTTGTTTACCAAATATACAGCCCTCACATTGTCCTATGTTACCTATGACTGGTAACCCATTTACCATTTTAGATGTACTTAATTGTTGTAGGGCCTGCTCATGCAAGTGTCCATATCGATTATGCCATAAAGTGGACCCACTTGCATCCATAATTAAAGCTGTGTCAACTTTTCTATCAACATCAAAAGGGAAAGTATTATTAGGTGACATAGGTACTATGCACACAACCTTTCCAGATGACTTTTGAGTGATAGTACATGAGTTGTCATCAAAGACAACTTTGTACCCATTTCTCAATAGTTGACCCACACTTAATAAATTATACCCCAAATCTGGTGCAAAATGAACATCATAAAGTACTTTTGATTGACCACTCCCCATAGGTATTTTGACAGCTCCTTTTCCTTCAACCTGTATGCCTTTTCCATTACCCATCGTAACTTCAATTCGTTTTTGAGTGTCTAGATCCTTAAAGAGCTCTTGATGACCGGTCATATGGTTCGAGCAACCACTATCAATGAACCATATACCAGGCTTTGCATCTTCATCTTTAACAACCATGAATAGTCGTCCTTCATCTTCATCATCTTCTTGTTCAACTGCTGCATTTGCCTGTGGTTCAAGCCAACAATCAGCACGTACATGCCCAAAGCGGTTGCAATTGTAGCATTGTATGCTACTTTTGCCACGACCACCAATCCTTCCTCTTCCTCTACCACGTCCTCCACGTCCGGAGTTACGACCTCGGCCTCTTCCAAAATAGTTTTCATTTTCTCTTGCCTGAAAAACTCTTTCTTCTTCAACATGCTCAACACTCCTATTCACTCTTGCTTCATGAGACTGAAGAGATCCCATCAACTGATCAAAGGTAAGTAGTGACAAATCCTTTGATTCTTCAATAGCAGTGACAACATGATCCCACTTGGTGGGTAGGCTTCTCAAAACCTTTTCGACCACTTCCTGATCAGAAACTTTATCTCCATAGGCCCGCTTTTGGTTTACAATTCTCATGACTTTGGACAAGTAATCAGCAATCATCTCTTCATCTTTCATTTGCAAGGTTTCAAATTCACGCCTCAAACCTTGCAACTTGACCATTCTAACTTTGGAATCTCCCTGATATTCTGTCTGTAACACATTCCAAGCATGCTGAGCAGTAGTTGACGCAGCAATTCGAGAGAATATTGTATCATGCACTGCTTGTTGTATAAGAGACAAAGCTCTCGCATCCTTCTTCACATTTTCTCGTAATCGTGCTGCATCTGCATCATGTTCATTGAACCCGTCTGAGACCAGATCCCACAGTTCTTGAGATCGTAAGACGGTCTTTACTCGAATGCTCCAAAACTCATAACCTTCTCCTTTAAACACAGGAAGAATGGGATGAGTGCTGCTGCTTACAGACGCCATGATCTTGTTTTCTGTTTTTCACACTCTCTCGAAACACAACGTGGCTCTGATACCACAATGTTAATTGTGATATCAATGAAATAACCAGAAAACTCAATACTTTATTCATAATAGAAATCTGCTATATATAGCAGTGATTACAACGTAAACAAAAGCAACAAACTCAGAAATAAACTCTGACTCTAACTGACCCAAAGACTCGGTATTTCAACCTACAAACCAGGAAGAAAAACCAGACTTATTCAAAATATCCAACGGCTAATAGACTGACCCAGACAACCCATCTTTTGAATTACTTTTTAACAGTTTTTATGGGATGCTTTCCTTTCATTTTAGTAATATGAGCAATATGTTCTTGTTTTGTTTTTGTTGGGTAAGGTTTAATGTCAGATGGGTTCCAGTTTTTTTTCTTATCGAGTCAAAAGAACAAAGAAGTTTATTATATTCAACATTTAGATTTATTTTTAGTATGTTTTTTATTAAGTTTTATTAGAAGTAAAAGTAGTGGATTATGGTACCATTTTGCTTTAATTGTGTGAAAGTGGGCTTGTACACATTCTATTTTTAAAACCTGGAGCTAAGCTTTAAGTAGCAGCAATGGTTTATGTTTGAAAGTAAGTTTTCCGGTGTTTTATTAATCGAATGCAACAATATTTGAGGCCTGATATCCATCAATATTAACAGTTGCATATTAGTTAGAAAAGTGAAATATTTTCTACAATTTTTTTCCTATGAAATACCAACAAAGTTTCTCCAGAATTGACGAAATTCCTACAAAAATTGAATAAAAAAAAATCCTTAAATATATTACACGATATGATTTAATTTTAAAAAATGCTTAAAGTGAAATATCCTTAAACCAAATCCTAGCCACCTATTAAAAAAGTGTTAAAAAAATGTCACATTTTTACAAAAATCTAAGCTAGTACCCATATATTACACGATTTAATTTAAGAAAAAAAATATATAATTATCAACAAAAATTTACAAATAAATAAAGGATATTTTGATATATATAAAATATTTTTAAAATTACTTACAAGTAAAGAATTTAAATAATAAAAAAAATAAATTTTTTAACTGTTTTTTTAAAGTGTTTGCTCTTTAAACATTTCGCATTAAAGTATATGTTAGAAAAAATGACAGTTTTTGGATAAATATCTCATCGATCAAAACCTTTGATTTTAAATTAATTTTGTTTTTTTAAAAAATATTTTTATGAAAATATGTTTAAAAAATACTGGTTTAAATTTTTCGAATCTTTTAAAAAATACTTTCTCTTATTAAAACTGAAATTTCAAAAAAAAAATCTTATTTTTTGATAATTGGTTCTGTATAAAAGTGTATGTGTCAATATTAAGATTTTTTAATATATTACTGAATATTTTTTTTTAAATAGTATAAATAAGATAGAAATATAAAAATTAATGAACGATGCCCTATAAAGTGGCATGTACATAACTTTATTATTATTATAAGATTTATGGATAATAGATCAATATTAATTTATACACTATAATGTAAATGAAATTAATATGAAATTAATTATGAATTTTTAATAATCATATTTTTATTTAAAAGCTTTTATATATATATATATATATATATATATATTTATATCTTTATATATCACCGAATCAAATTATGTTTATTAAAATATTCATGAAAATATTAATAATATTGTTATAAACATAATTGAATTTTATGATTGATTTTTAAAAAATTTTAAAATTTTATTGTGGCTAAATGATTTGAATGGTGAAAAACAAATGTAAAATAATAAAAATAATAAGGTGATTTAAAAAAATCCAAGTTTTAATTCTTAAATTGTGATATGTGTTAATATAAATTGTAATCTAAATTAATTAATAAATGCTAAAAGGATACTTAAAAGATTTTAGTACACTTTAATTGAATATTTAACATTTATAAATTACATAAAAAGCTAATACCTAATTAGAAAAAGAAATGTTTTTAAAATCAATTTTACAAAATTTATAATTATCACATTAAGCCCATTTCTTTAAAACATATTTTGAGGACTGCAATTTTTTAACATATAAAATTATATTTTATTTAATTTGTATAATATATGAGTTTATTTAACAAATGTAAAACATGGGTTATCAAAAAATAACTTTAATTTGTATTACTAGTTATAATATATCATCTATTGTATCCATGTAACACACGTAATTTTAATGTAGTTTTAAATATAAAAATATAATAATAAATGGTTACATATTAAATAAAAAAAAAGTTAGAAAGAAAAATAATAAAAAGAGAAACAAATTTAAACTACTAAACTCGTTTGTTAACAAATAAATTCAAGAAAAAATAATTAATGGAGATAATTAACTAGCCTATAATTTTTGCAAAAAAGAAAATTAAAATACTTTTATAAGTGTTTTTTTTCGAAACACACTTGCTATTACTAAGAAAATCTCGTTCGTATTGAAGGCATGAAAGGTTGATACTTGATACTTTCCAATGTGTCCCCTAAACCACAAAACCTACAGATTCCAAGATCTAATCTTCTTAATTTATGATCTTTTAGTCTCTATAAATAGGTGGCATAAACGCTATTCAAAATGCACCTCTAGTCTCTCCTTTCTGAGTCATCAAAAAAATGAGTGCGGAAACGGAGGGCATAAAAGAAGCTCCGAGTGAAGGAACAACTGTTCCGAGTGGTGAAGAGATTACGAATGTAAATAATTCTTCACCACTTCCTGATAGTGAAAATGATGTGCTTCTTAGTAGGTTTCCACCACCATCTACTGACGATAAAGTGAGTCTGAATAACACTTCATCACCCCCAGATGATGTTATTGTTGTGAACAATACTCCACAAGGAGACGGTGGACAGGTTACGGTTGTGAGTAACTCTTCACCATATGTTAATGGTGGTCAGGTTAAATAACTCTCCTTAACCAATTAATGTTTTTTTTAATTACCTGTAAGATAGCTCTAATTATTGAGCATTATAATTTGATCATCATATTTAAAAATGGGATTTTTGTTTTTAATCGAAAAGAATCGTAGTTATATTTTCTAAATTTAGAGCTGAAAGTTGTAAGGTGTAAGTTTATCGAGATACTATTATCATTAAATATTTTTCTTAGCAAGATCCGGATCGAGAGAACTTACTCAAGATTCATATCACTTTTATATGTAATTTAGTCACATTAAACTTCCATTTTAAAAATAAAATATGTTATTGCTCACCAAAAATTCAAAGTTATTAAGCACGATAATTAACGATCGTTTAATCATATTGATCATCTTTATAACATTCATATTTAAAAACGACATGATAGCCAAGTTCTTGGTATGCATATCGTAGTCGTTGGTTGTTTGATGAACAAGCCTTCATGAATCAATCCTTTATGTAAAATAATAAAAATTTTAATTTCAAATTTTGATTTTATTTGATATTTATATTCATATATTGTTTAAATCATTTATGCTTTTATGTTTATCAATAAACTCTAAAGTCAGCTCATCGGCAATAACGGTATTTTTCATTATCCTCTCGCATAATGTTTTTTTTACACATTTTATGTGTCATTTTCCTATGTCTTTTAAACTTTCATGATAAAAACATGTGAAGATTCAATATTGATTTGACACCTATGTTTATTTCTTTATATATACTTTTTTTCTTTTTATTATCTTATTAACAAGAAAATACAAACAAAAATTGATGGTTTATCTAAAAATTATATATGTGTGGATTGTAACATGTGAAAACTCGGTTATAAAGAGATAACTCTTAACCAATGTTTTCATAACCGGATCGGACGTCAGACCGGTCTCTTTACTGGTCAAAGGTCTGACCGTTCGGACAGGTCGAACCGGATTTAAGAACCAGATGATTTTATATACATTTTATAAATATATCAAAAATCAAAAAAAGTAAAAAAAAATAAAAATAAAAAAACGGTTCAACCATCGGTCTTAACTTTTATCTATGTCGTTCGTTTGAAATCTTGAAAATAAATATGTGATTTATATTAAAATTAAATAAAAAATTATGTTTTCAATGAACAAATCAATTTTAATGTGGTTTAACGTGTACCACATTTTATTTTCAAGATTTCAAAAAGACGAGCCAAATAAAGTTTAATGATTTTCTCTGTAAAATCATGTTTTCACATGATACAAATCCTATGTATGATGTATGTATCTGATGATAACTCAATATTAGAGGAACAACTTTTAAACTCTTTTATGTCTACTCATGTTTCGCATTTGCCCTTAACACGTTCGTGTTTAAAACCAAGTAGATCTATTAAGACCTATTTAGAATTTAAAATTTAAAATAAATAATATAATAAAATAGTTAGGTAGTCATTACCTTTTAAAATTTGTAATTCTTTAACCATAGTTCCTTAACCAATTCCTTAACAAATTATTTAATATGTTATTTATAGCGTTAACTGTTAGCATATTTCTTAACGGGTCATTTCAGTTTACATGTTTTAAACGGGTCATGTTCGTGTTTGTAGAAACATATACGATAAGTTTTCGTGTTGCGTTTATGTCTACCTATTTTGTGTTTCGCATCTTAATGTGTGATGTCTTAACTGGTCGTATATGACTTGTTATGTCAACCCTAATTTATGCCCTACATTTATAATCATAAAAATAAATATGTGGTGTACAATAAAGTTAATTAAAATATTTAGTTTAAATAATTCAAATTTGTTTAGATATAAAACACATATTTATTTTCAAATTTTCAAAAGACTCATATTTGATTTAAGAGTTTCAATTTTCACCGGATGCATACGTACATACGGATCTCCCTCAAACTATATATTAGAAAAACAAAAACTAATATTATGTTTTTCTAATAACCAAAAAATATTTAATATGTATTATATAAAATACTTTCTTGTAAATTATAAATTAGACATCTTAAAAAGTGCAAACTGTTGCAAGCACTCGGCAGTTTTTATAAGCCATGAATTTTATATAAATTAGCTTACAATGATGGACACATGGACATTTTTTTTTCACTTTGGTCTATATTTGTATTGCTACTAAATTGGGCCATGTACAATTCATTGTCCTCAAATTGCTACATTGCTACGGACCCAGTCTCGTTCGTATTATTGATATCTTCATATAATCATATCTAATAATTGATTCCAAGAAAATGTCACATGACATTCTCTTATTAATTCAAAAATCGATTTTTATTTTTAAATATAAAAACTAACCATTAATATTACTAATAATATACATTGTTTACATAAATACACCAAATAAATACTAATAATTAATAATATGATAATAAATTGTATCTATGCATAATGCGTGTGTATTAAGAACATCTTTTATAAATTTTTATTTTTTAAGCTTTTTAATATAAAAAGGTATAATAAATATTATTAGTTTTAATAATTATGCAAATTTAAAAGAATGTAATAAAATTATTTTATCATATAAATATATGAAAACATAGTTATAAAATCACATATTTTTTATTTATAAATCCGTGTAATACACGGGTCTATAACCCAGTTTATAAATAAATTATATGTATGCATGTATCATGAAAACCATATAATCAGAAATCTAACATAAAATGAAATATAAATTTGTTCATCTCAGATTTATAGCACTGTAACGACGACGACGACGACAACAGTTGGTGCTACGAAGACGACGACAACCACAACCATAACAACAACGGCAACAACAACAACAACAAACACTGGTAACACGAGTGGTGACAAAGACAAAGCTACTCGAATTAGTAGCGGGGGAGGTGGCAAAACACATTAACAATCATCCATGATTGTGACGGTGGGGTGACCTGTTATTTCCTATATGTATAATTATTGGTCGAACTTAGTGTTGGGCAATTGGGTGGTCCTGTTATAAGCTATTTCCATATTTATGCTTGTCTTTGTTTTATGTGTGCCTATATTTATGCGTATATCAATAAACTCTTCTTGTGGAAGTCTTTGATCACCTTTTAGTCTAAACCGATACCGATGTATATGGTTTGTATCATGTGAATATATATGCAAAATATATATGAAGTACCAGCGTTATGATAAATTCTAACAGATTTGCTAGCCTCCTCAAACATTCAACACGTTATTATCTAGTGGTTTAAAGTTTAATTATATTGTAAGCAAAGTTTACTCTTTGTGCTCATTTGCCAAAAGTAAAAGATCATGAACAATGCCACCAAGACTTACGCTTAACTCGTTTTAGACAAATTTAATAAACTAATTAAAAATAATACATTTTAGAAATGATATATTTTAAAAACTAGTTTTATTTATAAAAGAATGAATTTTGAATGCTGCATGAATTTCAAAACTTAAACCATGTTGTTTAAGACATGTGTTGTGTTTGATAGGTGCAAAATCAATTTTTGATAAGATTTGATACCAATCACAAGGGTAAACAACGAGTTGGATTTGAATTTGCTACACCTTGCCGTTTTTCTGAATGAATACGGAAACTGATTGAAAATTTCACTAACATTACATTTATACATTTGAGGTTTGAGGTTTGGGTTTTGGGCAAGGGACATCGTCGAGATTTTGTTTATTTTGTGCGAGTATTAAAATAGGCTTATATACATGTAAAAAATTAATAAATCAATTATAGTTGATATAAATTAAAGTCAATATATAAAATAAAATATAACAAAATCATATATTTTATAAATAATTTAATCTATCATACTTAATAAATCAAAATATTTGGAGGACACTTGTTACAAATCTAGAGTATACTCACAATATTTTTCCCGCTTCTCTCTCTTAATAAATGCACAACTTTATTAAACACTAATTATATAATTATATATTCTTTACACATTTTTCAATTAAAAAAAGTTCTTAATATTAAAAAAATACATTACATAAAAGTATTAAATACTAATTATATTTTATATACCTTTTATATTTAAAAAAGATTTCTTAATATTATAAAAAAATATTTTAATATTAAAAAACACACATTTGAAAAATCAAATTATTATAATATATGAAAATTATCCAATAATTTATAACTTAGAATATCTTTTTATAATTTATAATTCATTATTATTAACTATTTATTTTTTTTCTTTATCAACTTGTGCAATAATAGATAACATCCTATAATTTTGTAAAAAAATAAATTTTTTTTTTGAAATCAACTTTTTTAAAATGAAATGTTTAAAAACCAAACTATGAAAAAATGAATTTTTTTAAAATACAATATTATTGTTTTATTTTGTGTGTAATGTTAATCATATTTTAAATCAAAAAATCATTTACAACCGTTAAATTTATATTATTGAATATTTATTAATTCTTATTTAACACGGGTAATACACGGGATGCTAAGCTAGTATATAAAATATATGTTAATAAAACCGAAATTTGGGGCCCATAAAAAATTGGAACACTCTAAGGGCCGGCACTGGTTTTGGGTTTATGAGGTAGGGTTGCTTGAGTTTTCCAACTTTGAAAATAGAGAGAACCAAACCATTTAAGTTATCCATATTCCATATTCAGGTTTTGTTTTTTAGGTGGTTTGAGTTTGTTTAACTCAAGTTTTAGGTTAACCTTGACATACGATTTGTAAAGCCAACATAACTGAATTTTGAAAAGTTAAAATTTAGCATGAAGAGTGTGTTTGGTTTTTTTTCGTAAAGATAATTAAACTATATAACAATAAAACAATACACCGTGTGTTATAACAACAACAAATAACATACGAGAGGAAAATTAAAATTTTCCAAACAATATACATACATACATATAGGGCTATAAACGAACTGAACGTTCAGCGAACAGTTCGTGAACCATTCGACGGGAAGTTTGTTTATGTTCGTTCGCTTAATAAACAGACGAACACGAAAAGAAATTCCGTTCGTTTAGTTAAATGAACGAACATGAACAAAGGTCGTGTTCGTTCATTTGTGTTTGTGAACGTTTGGTAACATGTTCGTTTACGTTCTTTTATGTTCGGTTAAGTTCATTTATATTTATTCGTTAAATGTGTTGTTTATTTTTAATTTTTAGTTTAATACCATAATACTTAAAGTTATTTTTAGTTTAATATTATAATATTTTAATTTATATATTTATAAATGATTATCTCCATTGCTTGAGATTAAAAATGTTGATTTTTATTGTTTAAATAATATGTATTCGTTTGCATTCGTGAACCGTTCGTGAACAAGCTAAATCCTTAATGAACGAACACGAACAAGAATTTTCGTTCGGTAAGCGTTCGTGAACCGTTCGTTAACAAGTTAAAAGTTAAACGAACGAACACGAACAAGGGCTCGTTCGTGTTCGTTTACAGCCCTACATACATATAATTGACATTTTTCTTATCCAAATTATTAAATATCATGTTAACCCAGTTTAATTTTTTAACCCAATTGCAAAAGCCAAATGCTATATTTGGGTTTAGGCACCATCTTAAACAGCTTCGGGTTGTTTGGCTTTCATCTTAATCAAGTTTGGGTTAATTTAGTTCATGTTTGGTATTCGGGTTTTGACATGTGATATGATAATTTAGATTTAATATCTTATTTTTTTTGTACTTAAAGGTCGTTTGATGGGTCTGAACCATTAAGTGCTAAACAAGTTAAACTGTTTGGTTGAGTATGTCTGAATGAAAATCCTCTTTTCTTAACTCTCTTTTACCCACACGTGAAAGGCGGTAAAACAGAATGAATAGAATAACAAAAAAAAGGGTTCGGTTTTTGCTTAGACTCGCCACAATGGGCGTCCCGTTGGGCCAGCGGTGGCCTTCCCCGCCGCGGTGTCCAGCGGGAACACCGCCCCCCATGCCCGCGGCCCCCGCTCGAATGCCAACAACGGCTCCCGCTCCCCGTCCATTTTTGAGCAATGTGATTGGCCACCATTTTATTACCGTTATTCAACGGGAAAAAAAAAGAAAACAAATTTTTTAAACTAAATAAATACCCAACCTTTTTACCCATAAAACCACCCAAATCTCTTCATCTTTCATCTTTCTCTCTATATTTTTTAAAAAAAAATCACAAACATGAATCCAAGGCCTAACAATCCCAATCCCGAATTCAACCCGTTCTCATACGATCCAGAATCGCTTAGAAATTTATTGGTTCAACTACAACAAAACCCAAACATCCAACACTTTCAACAACATCCACCAAACTTCCAATCTCCTTCAAACTTTCAACCCGGTTTTGCTCCCTTCTCTCAACCTAGGTTCGAATCTGATTTTGTGTCACCGAGTCAACATGATAACGAGGTCGTGCCGGAGACACAAGACACTGAAAAACGCAAAAAAGGTAAGAAAAACAAACAGCCGGCTGGAACAGGGCCGAGTAGTGGTCCAATGACACCGAAGCAATGGACTCACGATGAAGAAATCGCTCTCGGAAGATGTTACATGGACGAATCCGAGAACAAAACCAAAGGTAAAAAGTTGATTACTTAGTTTTGTTATATATTATTTTAAAGGGTTTAATTTTTTAACTTACTTTTGAAAAAAATTTTTGTAGGTAACTCGCAAAAACGTAAAAATTTTTGGAAAAAAGTAACCGTTAGTTGGCACAATGTGATGGGATTCGATGCCGAATACCGCACATATCATTAACTAAATTCAAAGTGGAAGGATATGTGCACCAAGTTAACAAAGTTTAGTGGGATCTATGGCAACTGCGCCAACAACCGAAAAAGCGGGATGAGCGACGAGAACATGTTGAAATGGGCCGAAAATGAATACCAACTAAAGAGTAACGGCCAAACGTTTAACCACTATCACGTTTGGGTGGCGATAAAAGAGTCGCCAAAATTCCGTGTTCTTTGCCAAGAAGGTAACGAGGTCCAAGGTTCTTCAAAAAGAACCAAAAACTCCGAATCGAACGAGTATTCGCCGGGGGGTTCGACCACACATACAAATTACGCGGTTAACCTCGAGGATGACGAAGAAGAAGCCGAGTTCGACACCCCACCGGAATCGGTTAGACCGACGGGCGAGATACAACAAAACGGGCTTCCTCTTCGAGTCGTCAAACCGTCTCCTCTAACCCGTCAACAACCGAACTCGCTGATCAACTCCAAGCTTTCACAACTTTTCAAAAACAAAAACACGAAGAAAGGAAAAAAATGCACGAAGAGAAAACTCTCCGAGCCGACCTCAGAGCACTTGAGTCTTTGCCTCCCGACATGCTCGACGACGAAGATCGTGAAATAATGAAAAAAATGAAAAATAAACTCTTGGATAAATATCGTTAAATTTTATTTGAATTGTTAGTTTTTTTGTATGGTTTTTTTTTATTTAAATTTGCAATGTAATTTTTATTTTATTTGTATCTTTATTTGAATGGTTTAATTAAATTCTAAGTTTATTATTAAATAAATAAATTAAATTTAAAAAATGTTGATGACGTGGAATAGTGGGGAAGGGTTTTCAGTGGGGTGACCATTGTGGGTGTTTAAGGTTTTCAGTGGGGTGATGACGTGGCATGAAATTTCAGTGGGGAAGGGTTTTCAGTGAGGTGACCGCTGTGGATAGTCTTATGGTTAGTTTGAGGTTTTAGTTACCAAAGGGGCTTTGTCCTATTGGTACCCATTGTCTTTTCAAATAGGAAGGTCATGGGTTCAAATCCCTCCTAAGACGAAATAGGGGTCCTTGAGAGGTTAGGAGTTTTCCGGTGTGGTTTCCTCCTGAGATGGTGGTGGGGTCTCAACGGAGGTCATGCTAACTAGACTTTGGTGACGTGCCCTGAAAATCAGTGGTTCACACGTTCAGATCAAATGTCGTTCAAAAAAACGTTTGAGGTTTTAGTTTAATAAATTAAAAGAAAAAACATTGACGGTTTTTAGAAAGAAGACAGAAACCTAAACATTCCAATAGAAAGGGTCTTTTACCCTACGTTGCTTAATTGGAAATATCGAAAAACCGGTGAAATCAAAGCAGAATACATATGTCGTCGACCTCCGCATCTGCGTCAGAGCCGTCATAGGCAACGGAGGTAACTCCGAACTGACTGCAAAAGCTTCACAAATTGGCGACGGGCGGTGGTGACGGCAAAGGTGGCGATGTGGTGTAGGGTCTGCGGCACTGTGTTTCGGTCGGTCGAAGGAGCGCCCCATTGTAGACGACGAGTGAAGGAGCCTCGTTCAGAGCATGGTTGTCATTCAAACTTGTTCTCATGTCTGAATCATTCAGACCTTGATTCAAACATTCTCATTCTATTTAGATGTGATATTTTGTTGAAACAAATAGTCTGATTCTTCATATTTAGACTCATTCAGACATATTCAGATGCTATCAAACAACCTCTTAATTCTTTAAGGGCTCTTTTATTTGGACACCACACTTTTTTATTTTAACACCCCTGCGCGTCAAGATGGGTCGTACTGGGCACTACGGCCCGTATTGAGTACATACAAACATTCTATAGAATTCCTTGGAATCAATGAAACATTCTGTTGGACAGTACGGCCCGTCTTGGCCTTGAGTTGTTTTTCCAAGCCATTTTGGGTGTCAAAGCAGCTTTGATATCACTTGATACGGCCCGTACTGGTCAGTACGGGCCGTCTTGAAGTTATTTATTTTAATTAAACTTAATTTACGTATTTAAATAATTTTTAACGATATACGTTTAGTACGTGAATTATTTGAACGATATAAGTTATTTATTTTATTTAAACTTATTTTACGTATTTAAATAATTTTTAACGATATACGTTTAGCACGTGAATTATTTGAACGATATGCGGCTATTATGTTAATTAAACATCATAATGTTTTTACGTTACCATTTTTAATGATATTAATTATAAGGTCATAATTTAAACGATAAAAAGTTTGTCGTGCAAATATTAAACAACACAAACAGAAACAATACAAATGTACAAAAAAACATACATATATATATAAACAATATGGTTTTATATACAAGGAAACAAAATACAAAACTAACTACGATCCGGATGGTCCAGCGGACGATCTGTCGTCTGCGTAGACGCGTGGCTCCGGGAATGGTGGAAGCTATGACCCGTCCCATCGCCACGCTCTGATGCGACCGTCCACTGGACCAAATCCTCATAACAATCGAGCCGTCGCTCGACGCGTGCCTCCTAGGCGGCCCGACGACGATCGGACTCAGCCATCTGCTGAGCCGTCTCGTCGCACCGGGCGGCAATCTGGTGCAACAACGCCTCGAGTGACTCGATCAGGCGCACCGCACGGTAAACGTGCGGTGGATGCTACGGCGGCTCCTCCTCACGCGCCGGTAACTGAACCGGCTCCTCCTGAATCGGCTCGGGCTCCGGCATCGAGCCACCGTCCTGCTGCTGCTGGTCCGGCATGACGACGACCTGGGCGGGCTGAAACGGTCGGCCGTCCGATCCAATAATCCGCAATCCCAGACCCGGGATGTCGGCGGCAAGTTTCATGCTAATGATCGTCCGACGATCGAGCTTACGAGGCTCGATCGCCGGCAGATCATCAAGCATGTCAACCATGCCTCTGCTGCGGGCAATGTGGGTGACAAAGGCGCCACCCCACAATGTACCGCGCTCCTGTCGGTGGTAGAAGGAGGCGTAGTATAACGCAAAACACCGTGCCAGGTTGCACGGCCTGCCAGCAATGAGTGAGTGCAGATAAAACAGATTTGTCGTCGTCACCCACTCCTAGCTCTGGCCACGACCTGAAATGGTCGTCACGATGCAGCGGTGGATGTAACAGATCAGAAGAACTCTGATCATCGTCGCCCGTACTCAGTGGCCGGTGAACGACGTATGAGATATCTGGGCCCACCAGGCCCTCATAACCCCCTCATCCCCTTGCGTCGACCCCTGTGTGAAGTCGTCACGAACGGTCTCCGGCTCATAATAGATGCCTAAGTGCACGGCAAACCGCTTGATCGACATCTCGAAGTGCTGTCCGCCTAAGGAGAACTCAATATCTGGAGGAAGCTCCTCGTCATCCTCCTCCCGAACTGCTGCTTGGTGATGTGGATAGAAACTACACAATGATAAGCCTGTACGAAGGCAGCTCCGCCAGCTTGAAATGCGAGTCCACGGCGTGTCCTCGCCAAGGATGGCTCTATCACGCACCGCCTCCCCGGCATCTGTACGAACACCCCAACCTATACAACGGGGCGTCCCCATGCTCATCTGAAGAATCCGACGGCACCTCATCACCGCCGCTAAAGTTGGCTCAAACTGTAGCCACTCGTGCTGCGATAGCGCGAGTGTCTCGGGATCTAACGGCGGGCCCTGTTGGGCGACATCCTCCTAGTGTGGCATCTCGGCATTCATCTGGATAATAAAAGTATACGCAGAAAAACAAAAAACGAGCAAACATTAAAAAAATTTTTTTGACCTAGACGGGCCGTACAGCCCAAGACGGCCCGTACTTATGTTGCCCGTTTCAAACAAAACCAGGCCGTTTTCGGCCAAGACGGGCCGTACTGGCCTAGACGGCCCGTCTTGGCCATACCAGCCCAAAACTAGGCCATCTGTCCAAGACGGCTCGTCTTAGCCATACCAGCCCAAAACTAGGACGTCTGTCCAAGACGGCCCGTCTTGGCCATACCAGCCCAAAGGTCACCATCTTCATTTGTTGAATAAGACGGGCCGTACAGGTCAAGACGGCCCGTCTTGATTGTTAACTGATTCAAATTTGAATGACCAAGACTGCGAGGCCCCAATTCCCGGCGACCCCACGTACGTTGGTTTCGTCATAACACATAGGTCTTAAACTAAAAACTTTCATAGATAGCAGCGGAATTTAAAACATAATTGATTGCCAATGCCACCGGACTCTCTTTATCTGAATGCCTGAGCTCCTTACCTTCTATGACCAAAGCTTAACCTGACATACATACTAAATCAAGTCAGCTTACGCTGGTGATTTCTAGTTTTCATAAAAATAAAATATTTACTGTACATAAAACATTAGACTGTTGACCGAAGTCAACAGTCTCAATCACCCTGAACATAACACATTTCATATACATATCATACATTACATCATTACATCAGTCATACGGTGAAGGAACTTCGCCGTTAACTGCTGACCTGAAGTCAGACATGCTTTTGCGGCACAAGACTCTATAACTATCAACTCGCAGCTGATAACTCATGCATGCATAAGATTTCTTTAACTATCAACCGAAGTTGACAGCTCATACCGGTACAAGACTTCTTTACATAAATCACTCATACATCACATATACATAATCATAACACACATTCATTTATACCATCACAAACATTATCCTTATCATATCCACTGTCTTTAACAGTGTGCTTATACCGGCATAAGACTCCATTCCCAGTTATAGTCGTGGTTGACTATCATACCCAGTTATAGTCGTGGTTGACTCTCATACCCAGTTATAGTCGTGGTTGACTCTCATACCCAGTTATAGTCGTGGTTGACTATCATTCATTCATCTTCCTATAACACATATAGGAACATCATTCCTTCATCATTCATGACACACTAGCATCATATGATCATTCATCGTATTCATCATAACATCATAACATTACATGCTAGTCTCTTATCATCATGACATCATCACGTTGTCCTAATATCTTAGGAATCATCATATTATGTCATGCCAGTATCATATCATCATACTATCATAACATCCTAGCAATGAATATATATCATGCTATCATCATATCATCATATCATACATTCTGGCATTCATGAACTTTTCATACTAGCATATTATCATCATAGCATTCTGCCCTAGCAGCAAAGGCACATATCATATCATAATATCTCATGCTAGCATCTTTATCATCATGTCATCACTTACATGTTACAATAGAACCTATTCCTCGCATTCTACATCATACCTTCATCCTAGCAGCCTAGGATTCCATCATAGCTTAACATCTGAAATTGTCATCATAGCGTGTTATCATAGATCTCATCATCATGTCTTACTGATGTGCATCATACTTAGCATATATTCATGCACAAATCATGTTAACACATAAACACGCATACATAGTCATGGCATATCATTATTCATTCATCATCATCTTAAGTACATAACATCATGAACATAACATTAAGCATGTATGCCAGCCCAAAATATTAAACATAAAAATAGGGCGTCTAGAACTCACCTGATGTCTCACGGTCGCGAGATCACTCACAACTAGTGCTAATGGTATAACTCTGCATTGGTTTACGTTTAATATGTTATTTACATACTAACTTCTTGATTAAATCTTTCTGAACGTCCAATGTCAAAAACATTGCCTTGATAGTCATCAAATAGTTAATGTTGTTGATTATCATGCTAAAACAGGTTCCTAGACAGATTAATGGCTTAGAACTGATCAATCCTTGTTATTGATTACCCAAATATCATGTAATATCACAAGGTAGTATTAGAATAGGTTTAGTAATCATGTTTAACATACTGATCTGCCTGTTATCATAAACATCAGATTCTCGTTCCAGTGAGTATGTTAATTATTGTGATTAGTTTAAAACACTTAGAATTAACCTTGCATGTCAAAATTAATCAAACTAATCACCTACCTTGTCATAATCAAATGGTCTAAACCATTATAACCATTGTTATGATTTCATGCAAACCGGGCATTACAACGGCTCAAAACAAGGATTTACCCATTACCAGTTCGAGTTTTTCACTTATAATCAATCCTAGCCATTATCTAGGCAATAATCAATAACCCTAACTATAGCATCGCGTTCAAAACAAGATTTAATCAATCATTAACAATCTAGAAGGTTAGAATGAACCATTACCTAATCCGACGGAGTTCTGCAGTTAAAAAGACGATCCGGGCTTGCAGAAACGTGTAACAACAGTGCCGAAATCGGTGCCGGAACAGTGATCGCAACAGTAGCTTGAACAGTAAACAGACACCAACTATACACAGTTCATTCTATTTCATGTTCATATTGATAGTCAAAGTCATTTCATGTTGTCAAACAGCAGATTCATAAACATTTAGCAGAAACTAAGTACATAACAATGGTTCTTGAGTCAGATAATTATCTGGCAACACTGAACCATCATGGGTTTATTTGTTAGGATCTATTAGGATAGCACGTATGCGAGACTAATCAAAACAATACAATAACAGTTGTTGTTACGGAATGTTAAACCGACGGACTGTTCGTATAGGTGACGATCTGTACGAATGGATCTGACAGTTTAATGATCTGAAACGATGATTGTAAATTAGACAACAAAAATCAGAAAGTGAAACGTGCGATCGTGTTCGTACAGTTAGCGCTCTGTACGAAGACGCGCGTAAGTGACGTTTTCTGACGAAACGAAAGACGACTCGATCGATAATAATTATAAGGAAATAAAATATTTCCTATTTTACAATTTTGAAACTCATCATAGTTACAATTAAGGCCAAACTATTTTTCTTTATTTTAGACGCGTAAATTATAATACGCGAATAAATAATAAAACGCGTAATATTTACGAGTTTTGATAAATAAATTAGGAAAATACCATTTAATGTCATTACTAGAAATAACCACTTCCCAAAACACATAAAATATAACCTTTATTTAAATTTCGTAATTATACGCGTCACGATCCGGAAACGCGTCGGAGACGAAAACCGAGCAACCGAAACGAACCCGAATACCCTCGGAGTATATAAACGTGGAAAGAATCAATTTCTTTCATTTTTCAAATTTCTCTCTCTCTCTAAACACTCTCTCCCGTCATCTCTCTCTCTCTCTAGAATCTCATCTTCAACCTTCAAGATCGAGCTCAAATCTCAACGGAATCGCGAGTTCTTGGTGTCCACGCGTAGCTAGGAACTAGCTCTACAAGGAAGTACCACCGATCTGCAATTTCAGCCAACTATTTTCGAGGTATGATGCTTTTAACTTCACGAAAATTAGGGTTTTCTAGTTTGTTTGAAACACACTCACACACAATCGGTTGTGGAGCTTTAGATTCGAACCCACCTTGTTCCGAGAATTTGTATACATGTAGCAATCCTATGGAAGGAGTTGGATCGAAGGTTTGAGTGCACGAAGGTGATGATCACGTACAGGTTCGTGGGGCTGCTCACCGGCCGAACCTTTTTGGTGAGGAACGAACCCTGCATGTAATCCCGAACTATGGCCGAACCTTGTTGCACTCACACACCGAACGACCCTGCTGGAGCCGAACCATTTCAGCAAACCTTCTGCCTTCAGCGAACCTCATCATGAGGGGCGAACCCTGCATAGCACACCATCATTGCCGAACCCTTCATAACCCACGAATCACCTGCGAACCCTGGTTCACGAACCCTTAGGTGTTGAGCGAACCTTTATGTTGTGTTAGCCGAACCATGGGAAGAGATAGCTGGTTCACGAACCCTTAGGACGAGACACGAACCATCAGGCAACCACGAACCCTACACCTAGTTGGCGAACCCTCACGAACCCATGCATCAGGAACAAACTCTGGTTCGTTGGTCACCACAGCCGAACCCTAAGTGAGCCTATGGCGAACCATGTAACTCACGAACCCTGTGAGTTAGACGAACCATAAGGGACCGAACCATAGAGGTTCGTTTGACTTCATTAAGACCGAACCCTTAGCTACCTTAGAGGGTTCGCTGCCATCACGCTAAGCAGACGCAAACCGAACCCTACACATGGAGACCTAGATACGTATATATATACATGTAGGTATGTGAGTGTGCATGGGATAGGTATGTGCATGGAAATGACATGAGATATCAAAGCTTGTGTAACAATTGGTTATTTAAAAACTAGAGCATCAAGGATAAATAGCTAGGAGTTTAAGATCAAGAGATGAACTTAGGTTAAGCCCATTTATATTTACTTCGGTCCAACTCAAATGTCTAACCCACTTTAATTCTATGCGGGCCACTTATCTACAAGGTCTAGGTCAACAGCCTATTCTCGGCCCATATAGGTGTGTTAATCGGCCCATGAGTTGTGATGGCCCAACAATATCGAGTTTGGCTCATTGGGGATGAAATCGGTCCGAGATTTAACTCACGCTAAGCCGTTTAATTTGATTCGGCCCACATAGCTTTTAAGGCCCAATGACCCTAATATTAGGCCCAAGACCACTTAATTAGGCTCCATATCAGAGATGATCCGTTGAACATTCGGTTTAGTTAAAGGTTAGCCATTCGATCCAAACTACCTAGCCTAACATCACTCACAAAGAGCATGCAAGTCATTAAGCTCAATATTAACCAGTTGGACCACAATAACAAATTAGGCCTAACATAAGGTCCAAAAGATCTAAACTTCAATAAAAACAATGCTAGGATTAATTACCGATCTAATTTAGGATATTCTAGCACCATTATCATATGGGATCATTATAGGGGATGATCATTCTTTTAGTCAAACACAAGTGAAATTTTCTTAAGCTAAGATATCAATATCATGAGAGGAATACATTCGGGATGGAAAACAAGAACCTAAAGGTTATGGTTTGACTTAAAGGTTAACACCTAAACCATTGGGAATTTCAAAGGCATGATTTATCTAAATGGTTATTTACACCATCTAGGTTAATGCCTTAATAAGCAAACAAGAGATCATTTGAAAATCAAAGTTTATTTAAGGGCCCAAGAATGGCCCAATGGGTTTAATATAAGCCCATCATGTTTAAGTATATTTTCTTAAATTAAATATGTTTTTCATAAAAAGAAATTATATTATAGACCTTAACAAAATAATTAAATGGTTTTCCTAATTAAATGATTAACTTAAAAGGTAATAAATTGACAATATTTTACTTAAATACTTTAAATGCTTTATGTGGGATTTGGGTTACTAATGGGTAATAGTTTAACCTAGATAGAGGAAATTCTAGAAACACACTAGTAATCTAGGACACGTAGTTGCACATCGAGACCAAACCATAGGTACGACAATTTCTGTAGGTACTTATTGAATTCGAATTCTTTAAAATAACTCAGGTGCTAAAGATACTTAGGCAACAATCAAAGAGTGCGCATATCTTTTGTGGTTTATTGCACGGCAACACAAGTGAGTTCATTGCCCCTTTTCTAACAATTTTTGTTTTTAAAACGCGGGGCTGAGAAGCATGCGTAAACTGTTTACTTAAATTGTTTACTTTAATGCTTTTAAATTTATATGTTTTACATATATATAAATGTTATCCTAGACCATGTCTAGGAAGATTTTATGCAGGTTATTAACTGATTTACTTATATATTAAGTGAATAATCAAGTTAAACTAATCTTTTCAATAAGTCAAAACATTTCAAACAAATCAAACTAAACATTTTGACAAATCAAGTGGGTGAATACAAGGGATCAAATCAAACTAAACATTTTGACAAATCAAGTGGGTGAATTCAAGGGATCAAATCAAACATTTTGACAAATCAAGTGGGTGAATTCAAGGGATCAAATCAAACATTTTGACAAAACAAGTGTGGGACATCAAGACATCAACAAAACAATCTTTGCAAAGACAACATTCAAAGTTCTACAAACCAAGTGTTTGTTGAACAATGAATCAAGTGTACAACCGATCAATGAATCTTGTATTCTATGATCAACACATCAAGTACATCTTGTGACAGAATCAGACGATCATTAAATCATTTTTAAGGGAAAGTCTGGGAAATATCAGAGATAGCATACGCTAAAAACATTGACGAAACATAAAATCCTGCATTTCAAGAAGTCCTAGCTAGACCGTTTGACTTGTAGGTCGTATGTTTGAGGATATTTACAGTTTCCCTAACTACTAAGTACCTATATTGACAGACTAGTCTACTCGAGTATGACCATAGGCCCCAATCATAAGGACTTAGATTTTATTAAATGTTTATTTACTTGTTTAATTAAGCATTTATAACTGTTTATACAATTGTGTGGTGGATCACTATTGTGATGAACTTAAGGAATCAACATAGATTCCAAATTGTTGTATTTACAGGAACAAAGGACTGACGAATCATTGGGTTAAGGTAGGGGTAAAATGCTTAATTTTCATTAACACCAATGTCCCATGTGGATTAGTATGTGGTGGGACGGCGTCTGGGCGGGGTTGTAGCCTCGACTCAGGGGTATGCCCTATATATAAGCATACCGATCTGGATGATACATGTGATGTTAATGAGATTAAGGTTGTTACCCGTGGGTTAAACAAAGGTTTTGTGAGAACATTTGAGTCATTGTGAACAAGAGTGTGTGATAGGTAAAGATGCTTAATTATCATTAACAACAATGTCCTATGCGGATTAGTATGTGGTGGGACGGCGTCTGGGCGGGGTTGTAGCCTCGACTCAGGGGTATGCCCTATACATAAGCATACCGATCTGGATGATACATGTGGAGTTAATGAGGTTAGGGTCTTTACCAGAGGAGGTTTTCAAATCATTTTCAAATCATTTTCAAATACGAAATTATATGAACTCACCAACCATGTGTTGACTTTATTTTTGCATGACTTCTCAGGTGACGAACAGGTCAACTGAAGAGTTATTTCTTCGGATTAGGTTAGCTGATAGAGGACCTAGCTTTTTGGACCTGCATATTTTGAAGCATCATTTTACAGTTGTTTAACATATCTTGTGCAGTTACAAGATTGAAGACTTATGATGTGATAGTGGGTTTACATTGTTAAATTGTAAACTTAATTAATATAATTTAACTCTGTAATCCTATTTTATTTTAGCAAAGTTTCTCATTTATATATCATGCGCAATGTGAACAATCTGATCAATTCGATTATCATTTCGATATCGCGCCTCGGGAACCTTCCGCCCGTCGGGGACACCCGATCCTACCCCGCCGGCTCGGGGTGTGACAGATTGGTATCAGAGCCATGGTTATAGAGAAATATAGGTCACTATTTAAACGGTTTGGCCTAGACTATAACCTAGGGACCCTGCATGTAGAGAACATAGGAATTAGGAATTTACTTGCATTGTGTCTTCTGCATTCGATCATTGCACTAACCAATGTTCTATTGGTTATGATTAGAATGTCACCAAGAAGACAACCATCACCGCCTCTACCTCCACAAGGGACGGACCCAGCCGTTGAGGTTCTTGCAACACTGCTCACTGAACAGTTGGTGGCGATTCTCCCTGGAATCATCACCCGGATCAGGAACAGTGAGGAATTTACCAGGAACTTCCCATTACTTGCTGCAGAGAAGAAGAAACCGGAAGAAGGAGAAACAAGCAGGAAGCGAAAACGGAGTCGTTCTAAGAAATCAAGAAACCCTAAAATCCACACTGAGGCCATTCCCCTTCGTCAGATGGCCGTTGCTCCGGAGTCAGAGAATCGTAGGTGTTACGCGGGAAAATCACCCCTTTGCACTAACTGTCACCATCACCACCGCACTGAAATCTCATGCAAGCAATGCATCCATTGTGGCAAGACGAACCATTTGGATCACCAATGCAGAACATCAATGGAATTAGTATGTAAACCGGAGGCTAGCAAATTTCCTTTATGTGCCACGTGCGGTCTCCACCATGCTAAGAATAAACTGTGCAAGCATTGTCTGAACTGCGGAGGAAAGGGACACTGGAGTCGTGATTGTAATAATCCCCCGACTCATAACCAGAATCCTGGAAACACTACATATCCCCTTCCTCGACACAGCAAAGATTGTTATGTGTGCGGACTGTCCGAACACATTGCCCGAGACTGCCCTGTGAGGATATCTTTTACAAATCCTGCACCTTCTAAAGGAAAAGCTTCCCTCTATTCGGCTTGTCACTACCATGATCTGGCTGAACCTTCGTGCCTACAATGCGCGCGTGATGGAATGACGGGACCCTGGATTCAACGGTGTCGGTTTGTTCCCACTAGAAAATGGGAACAAAAAGCGAGCACCTTTACTTCCCCTCAACATAACAACAATTGCTTCATGTGCGGAATGCATGGACATTACGCAAGGGACTGCCCTAGGAAAATGTCTCCAGCAGACCCAGTAGACATTGAGGAACTACTCGCTTTACCAGTTCCTGGGGAACACTCGGAGTCCGATGACTCCATAGGTATGTAAAATTCAGCTTAATACCTTAAATTATCTAATGGGGTATTAATTAGGACTGCATAGTCTGTTGTAATTTTAGGAACCATAAATTTAAGTTAGTCAAAAGCAAAGTCAGTGCCGAAAAGATAATCAGAATAATAATTGAAGGAACCTTTAGGTTAAATAAAGGTTAGATGATTAAATAGGGATAGAGTGATCATTAATGACCGGCTTAATTACTGTAAATTAGAATAGGACTTTATCTAATTAGAACACTAAAAGCCTTAGAAATTAAAAATGTCAAAACTAGTGTGTAGATTTTCATTTTATACATAGATCTCCTAGAAATTGAGTTATTGAGAACTCTGACTCTAGGATATTAGGAAAAGTAAATCTGAGAACTGTGTCAGGTCTTTACGTAGGCTAAATAAGTAGATCAAGGGAAGTCATTTGAGAATACAAGATGAAGGTATGCTCGAGAAAATATTTCGAATGAATTATGGGCATTCCAAATTATGGTGATGTTCTTCGAGTAGGAGAATGCACCTATGATTTCTTGGACCTCATGAATCGAGCGTGCAGACCGTAACTGGTTAGTTTGTCATTACTATTAAGGATGACATACTGAATTATTATAGTAGCACGACAAAACACGAACGACATCTCAGGGATATTTTAGAACTGCCAACGAAAGAACAACTTTATCTTAAATTCTCCCAATTTGAAATCTGAGGAGAATAAGTAATAGTTGGAACAAAAGTTACAATAGGCTTCATAAGTCTCATGACTTTAGGGTAAGAGTAAGATAGATATACACCATCACATAGATGGGTATAGGTGTACTGAGAAGGTAAATCCTTACCTTTATCCTAATAACTCTACCGTAATTTAGGTAGACCTCCCCGCTGTATAACGAAAACCTTCGAGCAAAGGATAGATTAAACGAATGGTGAAGTATGTGTACGGTTATGTCAAACAACCTAAGTATCCATCATGGGTGACTTAAAGATCTCGATCTGAAGATCAAGACCTAGATGTAGTGAGAGTCACCTACGAAAACTTTAAGGAGTGTGTCATATTGTGATGCCGAAAGACAGTTTAAAATAAACCGGATGTAACACTTACTACCAAATTAGTGGGTGGACTCTGGTGATAGGTAAACTGATGGATTATACAGCAACGAGATAGTGGTACGCTAAGTGATACCATTGTTTAACATTTTGGTTAGGGACGGCATTTTCATAATAATGTGTAACCCACATCGCAGACATCTCTAGGGATGTACTTAATAATAATTACAGCTCACCGTTCACCAAAGGACGGTCGAAGCGAAAGTACGACACGAATTTTTGGGGGAAAAATGTTGAGAATTTGTATGTCAAACTTCAGTGGAAAGTGGGACACCCAAATGCCATTGATTAAATCTTCCTACAACATCCGCCAATATAGAAGCACCGAATGCACACCATTCGAGGCTCCTTGAGGTCGGCAACGTCAGTCGCCGACTGACGGATTAAAGGTGTAGTCCATCCCAGAATAAAGGGACGAACAAGCACCACGAAACGTAGGACAATCCGAGATCATACAACATATTCGTTTCATGGCACATAGATTGAGGTCACCAGATGACTTTAGTAGATGCGCTATGTGTTTCGCGTCTCGAACTTGAATAAACGTTGTGCTAACGAATCGTTCGAAATATCAATTGAAGGAATTCAATTGGACGGACATTCATGCCTTAGGTAATGATCTTCAGAGTTTACGGCTCGTTAGATTAAACAACTAAGGAAAAGTCGTATTTCCATTGCTAAGTTCATTGGAAATTCAAAGCGAAAACTCAAGTTTACTTGGAAAATGCAAAGATCACACGATGTTCAGGACATCCCCAACTGCTTACAGAGAAAGCTGTAACCGATAACTATTCTTAAATTTCGGGACGAAATTTCTCTAACAAGGGGAGACTGTAACAACAGTGCCGAAATCGGTGCCGGAACAGTGATCGCAACAGTAGCTTGAACAGTAAACAGACACCAACTATACACAGTTCATTCTATTTCATGTTCATATTGATAGTCAAAGTCATTTCATGTTGTCAAACAGCAGATTCATAAACATTTAGCAGAAACTAAGTACAGAACAATGGTTCTTGAGTCAGATAATTATCTGGCAACACTGAACCATCATGGGTTTATTTGTTAGGATCTATTAGGATAGCACGTATGCGAGACTAATCAAAACAATACAATAACAGTTGTTGTTACGGAATGTTAAACCGACGGACTGTTCGTATAGGTGACGATCTGTACGAATGGATCTGACAGTTTAATGATCTGAAACGATGATTGTAAATTAGACAACAAAAATCAGAAAGTGAAACGTGCGATCGTGTTCGTACAGTTAGCGCTCTGTACGAAGACGCGCGTAAGTGACGTTTTCTGACGAAACGAAAGACGACTCGATCGATAATAATTATAAGGAAATAAAATATTTCCTATTTTACAATTTTGAAACTCATCATAGTTACAATTAAGGCCAAACTATTTTTCTTTATTTTAGACGCGTAAATTATAATACGCGAATAAATAATAAAACGCGTAATATTTACGAGTTTTGATAAATAAATTAGGAAAATACCATTTAATGTCATTACTAGAAATAACCACTTCCCAAAACACATAAAATATAACCTTTATTTAAATTTCGTAATTATACGCGTCACGATCCGGAAACGCGTCGGAGACGAAAACCGAGCAACCGAAACGAACCCGAATACCCTCGGAGTATATAAACGTGGAAAGAATCAATTTCTTTCATTTTTCAAATTTCTCTCTCTCTCTAAACACTCTCTCCCGTCATCTCTCTCTCTCTCTAGAATCTCATCTTCAACCTTCAAGATCGAGCTCAAATCTCAACGGAATCGCGAGTTCTTGGTGTCCACGCGTAGCTAGGAACTAGCTCTACAAGGAAGTACCACCGATCTGCAATTTCAGCCAACTATTTTCGAGGTATGATGCTTTTAACTTCACGAAAATTAGGGTTTTCTAGTTTGTTTGAAACACACTCACACACAATCGGTTGTGGAGCTTTAGATTCGAACCCACCTTGTTCCGAGAATTTGTATACATGTAGCAATCCTATGGCAGGAGTTGGATCGAAGGTTTGAGTGCACGAAGGTGATGATCACGTACAGGTTCGTGGGGCTGCTCACCGGCCGAACCTTTTTGGTGAGGAACGAACCCTGCATGTAATCCCGAACTATGGCCGAACCTTGTTGCACTCACACACCGAACGACCCTGCTGGAGCCGAAACATTTCAGCAAACCTTCTGCCTTCAGCGAACCTCATCATGAGGGGCGAACCCTGCATAGCACACCATCATTGCCGAACCCTTCATAACCCACGAATCACCTGCGAACCCTGGTTCACGAACCCTTAGGTGTTGAGCGAACCTTTATGTTGTGTTAGCCGAACCATGGGAAGAGATAGCTGGTTCACGAACCCTTAGGACGAGACACGAACCATCAGGCAACCACGAACCCTACACCTAGTTGGCGAACCCTCACGAACCCATGCATCAGGAACAAACTCTGGTTCGTTGGTCACCACAGCCGAACCCTAAGTGAGCCTATGGCGAACCATGTAACTCACGAACCCTGTGAGTTAGACGAACCATAAGGGACCGAACCATAGAGGTTCGTTTGACTTCATTAAGACCGAACCCTTAGCTACCTTAGAGGGTTCGCTGCCATCACGCTAAGCAAACGCAAACCGAACCCTACACATGGAGACCTAGATACGTATATATATACATGTAGGTATGTGAGTGTGCATGGGATAGGTATGTGCATGGAAATGACATGAGATATCAAAGCTTGTGTAACAATTGGTTATTTAAAAACTAGAGCATCAAGGATAAACAGCTAGGAGTTTAAGATCAAGAGATGAACTTAGGTTAAGCCCATTTATATTTACTTCGGTCCAACTCAAATGTCTAACCCACTTTAATTCTATGCGGGCCACTTATCTACATGGTCTAGGTCAACAGCCTATTCTCGGCCCATATAGGTGTGTTAATCGGCCCATGAGTTGTGATGGCCCAACAATATCGAGTTTGGCTCATTGGGGATGAAATCGGTCCGAGATTTAACTCACGCTAAGCCGTTTAATTTGATTCGGCCCACATAGCTTTTAAGGCCCAATGACCCTAATATTAGGCCCAAGACCACTTAATTAGGCTCCATATCAGAGATGATCCGTTGAACATTCGGTTTAGTTAAAGGTTAGCCATTCGATCCAAACTACCTAGCCTAACATCACTCACAAAGAGCATGCAAGTCATTAAGCTCAATATTAACCAGTTGGACCACAATAACAAATTAGGCCTAACATAAGGTCCAAAAGATCTAAACTTCAATAAAAACAATGCTAGGATTAATTACCGATCTAATTTAGGATATTCTAGCACCATTATCATATGGGATCATTATAGGGGATGATCATTCTTTTAGTCAAACACAAGTGAAATTTTCTTAAGCTAAGATATCAATATCATGAGAGGAATACATTCGGGATGGAAAACAAGAACCTAAAGGTTATGGTTTGACTTAAAGGTTAACACCTAAACCATTGGGAATTTCAAAGGCATGATTTATCTAAATGGTTATTTACACCATCTAGGTTAATGCCTTAATAAGCAAACAAGAGATCATTTGAAAATCAAAGTTTATTTAAGGGCCCAAGAATGGCCCAATGGGTTTAATATAAGCCCATCATGTTTAAGTATATTTTCTTAAATTAAATATGTTTTTCATAAAAAGAAATTATATTATAGACCTTAACAAAATAATTAAATGGTTTTCCTAATTAAATGATTAACTTAAAAGGTAATAAATTGACAATATTTTACTTAAATACTTTAAATGCTTTATGTGGGATTTGGGTTACTAATGGGTAATAGTTTAACCTAGATAGAGGAAATTCTAGAAACACACTAGTAATCTAGGACACGTAGTTGCACATCGAGACCAAACCATAGGTACGACAATTTCTGTAGGTACTTATTGAATTCGAATTCTTTAAAATAACTCAGGTGCTAAAGATACTTAGGCAACAATCAAAGAGTGCGCATATCTTTTGTGGTTTATTGCACGGCAACACAAGTGAGTTCATTGCCCCTTTTCTAACAATTTTTGTTTTTAAAACGCGGGGCTGAGAAGCATGCGTAAACTGTTTACTTAAATTGTTTACTTTAATGCTTTTAAATTTATATGTTTTACATATATATAAATGTTATCCTAGACCATGTCTAGGAAGATTTTATGCAGGTTATTAACTGATTTACTTATATATTAAGTGAATAATCAAGTTAAACTAATCTTTTCAATAAGTCAAAACATTTCAAACAAATCAAACTAAACATTTTGACAAATCAAGTGGGTGAATACAAGGGATCAAATCAAACTAAACATTTTGACAAATCAAGTGGGTGAATTCAAGGGATCAAATCAAACATTTTGACAAATCAAGTGGGTGAATTCAAGGGATCAAATCAAACATTTTGACAAAACAAGTGTGGGACATCAAGACATCAACAAAACAATCTTTGCAAAGACAACATTCAAAGTTCTACAAACCAAGTGTTTGTTGAACAATGAATCAAGTGTACAACCGATCAATGAATCTTGTATTCTATGATCAACACATCAAGTACATCTTGTGACAGAATCAGACGATCATTAAATCATTTTTAAGGGAAAGTCTGGGAAATATCAGAGATAGCATACGCTAAAAACATTGACGAAACATAAAATCCTGCATTTCAAGAAGTCCTAGCTAGACCGTTTGACTTGTAGGTCGTATGTTTGAGGATATTTACAGTTTCCCTAACTACTAAGTACCTAGATTGACAGACTAGTCTACTCGAGTATGACCATAGGCCCCAATCATAAAGACTTAGATTTTATTAAATGTTTATTTACTTGTTTAATTAAGCATTTATAACTGTTTATACAATTGTGTGGTGGATCACTATTGTGATGAACTTAAGGAATCAACATAGATTCCAAATTGTTGTATTTACAGGAACAAAGGACTGACGAATCATTGGGTTAAGGTAGGGGTAAAATGCTTAATTTTCATTAACACCAATGTCCCATGTGGATTAGTATGTGGTGGGACGGCGTCTGGGCGGGGTTGTAGCCTCGACTCAGGGGTATGCCCTATATATAAGCATACCGATCTGGATGATACATGTGATGTTAATGAGATTAAGGTTGTTACCCGTGGGTTAAACAAAGGTTTTGTGAGAACATTTGAGTCATTGTGAACAAGAGTGTGTGATAGGTAAAGATGCTTAATTATCATTAACAACAATGTCCTATGCGGATTAGTATGTGGTGGGACGGCGTCTGGGCGGGGTTGTAGCCTCGACTCAGGGGTATGCCCTATACATAAGCATACCGATCTGGATGATACATGTGGAGTTAATGAGGTTAGGGTCTTTACCAGAGGAGGTTTTCAAATCATTTTCAAATCATTTTCAAATCATTTTCAAATCATTTTCAAATCATTTTCAAATACGAAATTATATGAACTCACCAACCATGTGTTGACTTTATTTTTGCATGACTTCTCAGGTGACGAACAGGTCAACTGAAGAGTTATTTCTTTGGATTAGGTTAGCTGATAGAGGACCTAGCTTTTTGGACCTGCATATTTTGAAGCATCATTTTACAGTTGTTTAACATATCTTGTGCAGTTACAAGATTGAAGACTTATGATGTGATAGTGGGTTTACATTGTTAAATTGTAAACTTAATTAATATAATTTAACTCTGTAATCCTATTTTATTTTAGCAAAGTTTCTCATTTATATATCATGCGCAATGTGAACAATCTGATCAATTCGATTATCATTTCGATATCGCGCCTCGGGAACCTTCCGCCCGTCGGGGACACCCGATCCTACCCCGCCGGCTCGGGGTGTGACAAAACGTTCCTTAGTTCGATCTAAACCTTGAGAAGCCTTCAAAATTGATGTTTTGATGGACTGGATGCTGATTTTGTATGTGTGAAGTCGAAATCGTCGAAGATAAGATAGAAAATGAGATTCCAGACAAAAAAACTGACTTTTTAAGCCAAGTTGCGATGGGGTAACCCCAGGCGCATCGCCCCAGGCCAAGCTTCGACCTGGGGCGTACCGCGCGCGCTCATGACGGCTGGATCCTCTCGATGCCATCCGCGCGTACCGCCTGTGTCCGGGGTGTGGCTCTGGGCGTACCGCCCCAGGCCAGTTTCGTCCATTTTTCGATTTTTAACTTCGTTTCGCGATTCCGGACAATCCGTAACTTCGTTTCGCGCACGGTTTTCGCCCACGTTCAGCATTTCTCGCATACTATCATCCTGGAATAATTTCGTCTGCCAGTTCCCCGTGGATTTCAAGCACGATCAAACATGCTAAAATTTTCTTTTATAACGTGATTCTTCGAACATAAACAGTTACCGAAATTTCGCACGTTTATCATTAAGCTGCTAAATTTTCGGGTGTTACAAAGACGGGCCGTACTGGTCAACATGGCCCGTCTTGTTCTGATTTCGAAAACGCAAAATCGATCTAAACAGGTCCTATTTCGATCAAAATCCTAATATGAACACATATTCATGATCAATGAATGAAAACACATACCTGGTGTGGAAAGTTTGAAGATCCAAGACGGGGTGTATAGACCAAGACGAGAGAGTTTGGGTGTATGTGTGTGTGAAAAAAGTGAAAATGAAATCTGGAATTTGAATTTAATATAGAACAGTACGGGCCGTACTGGGCAGTACGGGCCGTACGGTTCTTTCTTTAATTTTTTTTACATATACTCAAAAAAATCAATTCTATTACATTTCATTAAAGAAGTTGTTTATTACATTTACACGTCTATGTAGTCGACCAACTTATTTTCATCTATAAATCTTCGATATTCTTGCAGCCTGTCTTGATATACGAACTCCCAGTCGGATGCGGCGTCATTTCGGTAATGTTTCCAAATAGGATTTACAGTTGGCATTAGATAATATCCTTGTAAGGTAACATTAATGAAATGGATGCCAAGATGAACTACTGATATGACGTTATGTCACAGCAAACTATTAGCAGATGTCCACAAAGGAAAAATGGTTTGAGGACCTCGACTGCTGAAAAGGTGAACGATTACACCAAATCTTTGAGCAATTACTAAACCTGTGTGAGGCATAAACATCCAATGTTCGACAGGAGCAGGTGCAATCTGTTGCCAATTTATTGTGTTGTGTAGTACATCATAAGATACAGGGTCGTAGGAGTTAAACACATATCTGTACAGATCTGCGTTGAAATCCAACTCATGCAAGAGTTGTTGTCGAATAATGTCTAGTGACTTTCATCGAATCCTAAACCCACGGCTACAGAACAAAAACCACAGTTACCATCTGGCCCGACATCTTGTATGTTTATCACGTAAGGGTGAAACGAAGGAAGGATGTGACGACCGAAGCGATAAATATTGTTTAATCCTTCTGGCTTCATGTTACATGGAAAACGGAATTCGTTTTGACTTAGAAAGTCCGATGGTGGCATTGCTTTTGATACCGATGTGGAACGACTTCACCAAAATACGGGTTTCTGACTTTTCTCGATCACAGCAGTAAACGAACTATGCCTCGAAGGTTCAAATGTACTTTCTTGGGACACAAATTATCTTTAACAACGTCTTGTTGTTTTTGTTTCTGTGCCTTTAAAGTTGGACGACCGCGTGTATCTTTTTGAACTGAAGGCGCCTTTTTGTCTATTTTATTTGGAAATCCCTGCGCCGAGACCTTTTTTATTAGACTCTTTTTTATTTCAGGAGATTTTGGAATTTAATTCTTCTGTAACCAAACTCATTTGTCCTATAACATCTATTTCTTCTTCTTCTAACATTGTTGGGTTAGTTGTGTTAAGTTTTGTTCAAAAAATATCTATATCTGCGAGCAGTATCTTCTTATCTTCATAAATTTAAAATTAATATAACAGTAACTACGTGCGAAACATCTAAGATTTACATTTAATATTACGAACCTGTGTTTAAATATTTTGATATATTACAAGTGCACGGCAACTCACAACTCGTCCAAAGCTGGTGGGCACACGTCATATTTGAGTCGCGCATGACTCTTATTTTATCTTTTTCCTCGACCAACAAATCAAGAGCTTTATGGGACACCTTTCCTCGAAGGTTATCAAATATTGCTAATTTATGATGACCCATAGTTTTAATCAAGCTCGTTTCAAAATCGTGTTTCATTTTTACCTCCTGTGCTTGCACGATTTCATTTATGAAACCGACAAGCGAGACAAGCGTGCTGTTTGTTGATCTGAGGAATCATTTTACGTTTGAGTGCTGAATTTCCACCCGGTTTGTTGTACGTTGACCAAAGTTGCGCGTTCTATTGGTCCATGCTGTTACAAACATATCTATGTAACTGTTTAACCAGGTGTGCGTCAAATACTCTAGAACCTCTGAAATGAAACAAAAACCAATGATGATAATAATGATGATATATGATGCTTACTTTTTTTGTTATCTTTGATAAGTCTTTCGTATAGACGGTTGTAGTTGTAGTCGTATAACTCTATTGTCGGAGAGTTACACAAATTCGGCGATCGGCCTTTGAATTTCTTTCAGTCTGCATCCGAAAAGCTTGCCTTGCAGTGTTTGGCAATATTTTCGTCTATGTGCCATCTGCAGAGATATTTTGCAGCTTCTAGAAACACATTACAGCACGCACTCATAACAACAAGGTCTCGATCTGTTATGATCACACGTGGCTCCATACATTTATTCAACATACTCTTAGCCATTTTCAAGACCCAAACATAGTTTTCCTCACGTTCTTTGGTTACGAACGCGTGAGCAATACTAAACGTCTGGTGTGTGGAAGTCACGTCAACAATTTGAATAAACGGAAGCCTGTATTGGTTCGTTTTGTACGTCGCGTCCATCATCAGTACGTGCAGAAATGCACGCCACCAGCAATACGATTTTGGATGACAGAAGAAAATGTCTTCCACGACGTTTGTTCCAGGATCCTCCCGGGTATAGTTACGTACCGCTGACTGTGAAGCACGTTTTCCAAGACCTGCATCGGAGTATCACCGAATTTCTTCTTGTTTTTATTTTCTGCTGTAAATTGTATACATCTCTAGAGATGGATACATTGGAGGGTTATGTTTCTTTATGCTCGAAAGAATGTTACGAGGATCCATGTGTCGCTCGGTCAGATTTCCAACCAAATCTTCTTCCTCCTGAGTAAATCTTCTAACATATGGATGGCCCTTTAGATTCTGAGCAGGTTTGTGATTGTGATTGTCGTTTATCACCTGTAATTTCCAGGATTCACAAACTTCGTTGTATAACCCTATCAGTTGAAACGGACAACCGATTTTCTTGCTGCCTGACCGTCTAAGGATTGCGACGCTATTATGCTCGCCACCACGGTCACACATGAGACAGACTTTGATTACACTGCCTGTTGTCTTTGATTTCTTCGTTCTTCTTTTGACTACAATGTAACCATTGTCTAGTGCTCTACTTTTCACCCACCCTACCAGCGCTTCTTCGGACATAAACTCCTGACATATAAAAACAATAATAAATACCGTAAATGGGTAGCGATAATATACAATCATCAGCATTTATGTTTCATTTAAGTTACCTCTTTGGTTTCCCAGTTAATGTTTGAATCAGCCGGCTTTTCTTCATAAGCCTCCTCCGTGTTACTTTGTTTTACTGTCATCATACACGAACCCATAATCGTTTTGTTGCGCATACGATGCTTGACTATCAAAACCGACACCAGCGTTAGGTTCAGCATTCAGATCTATCGTGCCGTATGAATACTAAACAGGAGGCTCTTCGTTCAAATCTGGCACGAAATAGTTGAAAAAACTCTCATCCTAGAACGACATCGTTACAAATACGAATTATCTTGAAATATATTCGAATTCGAAAAGTTACGAGTTCGTTTGAAACGATTCAAGCTTATATACAAATTTGAAGATGGTTCAATACGGCCCGTACTGGGTCAAATCAATGTCCTTCCATGTCAGCATTGTCAGAATTGAAAAAGCAAGACGGGCCGTACTGGACAGTATGGGCCGTCTTGCTTTCAAATCATTGTCCTATGTTGCATGGAATGTCTGTACGATGAATGAGACGGGCCGTATAGGCCAGTACGACCCGTCTTGATCCCAATCATTGTCACAGGTTGTCAGCGGTGGATGTTTGACCAAGTACTGAGACGGGCCGTACTGGGCAGTACGGGCCGTCTTAGGGGTGTATTTTTAAAAAATGAGATGTGAGAATAACACAACCCTTCTTTAATTTGTACTGAATTTTTGTGTTTTTTGTGTTTGTACTATATTTTATTTTTTTTTGTGCCAGATTTGTTTTTCTATACTAGATTTTTTGATTTTTGTACTGATTTTTTTCCTACTAAATTTTGTTTTTTTGTACTGGATTTTTGATTTTTTTTGTACGAAATTTTGTTTTTTGTGTTGGATCTGTTTTTATTATTTTTAGCATTTCACATGTTAAAATCTTATCAATTATTATTGTTTTTTGACAAAAATATCTTTTTAGTGGATCCAACCCCTTAATATATAATAGAAACTTAATTAAAAAAACATGCATTTTATATTACTTTTATTTTGCACTTGTTTATTATTTACGTATTTCACAAGTTTATAATATTTTATACTAATAAATAAAAATAAAATGTAAAATCTCACTTCTACATAACATCTTATAATAATTTTCTCATTTATTTCATATATTAAATATATCTCAATCCTGTTAAATAACTAACTATATTATGTATTATTTATTTAGTATAATTAAAAAAATAAATTTAATTATTTATCATAAAAAAAATCTTTTTGCTAAATCAAACGTTTAAAAAAACCAAATTATTATAAAATGTGAATTTTTCAAAACCAATGATTTCTTTAAAAAATTAACTTTTTTAAAGCCAGTCTTTTAAAAATAAAAGTAATTTGAATCAAACAAGCCCATACTAATAAAAAAATTTTAACCTATCAGAACCCGTTAAAAACCCAAAACAAAATCGAAATCTTTTTTTAAACAGTTCTTAACTTTGTTAACTAAACTTGAAAGCATTTGCAATCCATATTCGTTTTCTAAAAAAATATTGCTTGCTCGCATCTCTACTCAATTATCCATATTTTTATTAATAATCTATATATAGTAAATTGCACTTTTGGACCTTTATGTTTCAAAATGTCAAAAACAGTCCTTTAAGTTTTCAAATGTTGCAAACTCGGTCCTTTATTCGATAAAGCCGTTAAATGCTAACAAAATAGGGGCATAAATGTCATAAAAAATCATATAAGTAATTGAGTAAATTTTACTTTTGGTCCTTTATGTTTACATAAATTTTCAGATATGATCCTTTATTTTGTTAATACTTAACAACGTTAATGGAGAAATGACCGAATTTGCAACATTTGAAAACTTACAGGACTGTTTTTGACATTTTGAAACATAAAGGATTATTTCTGAAATTTTGTATAAACATAAAGGATAAAATTGCAATTTACTCTAATAATTTATTAAATGTTAAATCAATTCATGTATGGTGGTTAAGAGTTATCTTTTGGCTATTAAAATACCATCAAATATTTTAAATCAATATATATTTTTTTAACAAAACCATATAATCATAAAATTTTAAAATCATGATTAAGAAATTGTATTTTAACAACTTGATAATATTTTTATTGGAATATAAAGTCAGACTTCTAATAATTATAAAGAATATTCTCGCCAATTAATATAGTTGACATCAAAAAAATTTAAAGATAATCACAAGTTTGTTAATTGTAATTAACCTAGTGGGCCACTCGGGTGTAGGAGTGAGAATTTCCTCACGATTTCGGATATGATAATGCGAATATGATTCCATATATCAAAATACATATAAATTAAAACACGTCACTACACTTGTCACTCCGACACTAATGGTAAAGTGTCGCCTTAACCAGGTTGACTCGATCAGATTTCGGGTTAATCAGTTTGTTTTTAATCTTAACCATTATCCCGACCATAATAACAACTAGGCTAGTCTAGTTAATATTTATTTGTTACAATATTGAGCTCATTTTAAATTATTGTAAATAATTGCTGTAGGATCAGATGTTCTCAATTGATATGATAGAAGAGTATAGCAGCGGAATTTAACACAGAATTAGCATAATCAAAGTAAGATCTATTTAATCAAACAGTAACGCAAGTTTGTTATAGAGAGAGAAAGTTTCTGTAAAAAGGAATATCTCATTCAGATCATTAACTTCGTTTCATTACAATCGTGTCAACTGCCTATATATAGAAGGCAGTGACGTCTGATGATGTGTCACACCCCCAAATTCCCACTTGTGGCAAATGTCCACGTGGATGTGACGTGTCCAGAATCACAGCTCAAGGTCATATAGAACACCTCTATATGCGTTTACAAATCCAATGTTTGACACATACACAATTAAAATAGTTTGCAGCGGAAAAAGTATTTCATCATATAGCAGCGGAATATTCAAATGTTTGACATATGCAGCGGAAAATCAAAAGTTGTTAAACACTACGATGTTTGATAAAGATACATATTCATAATAAACAGTGTTTGCATGAAAACATAAATAAATGCATGTAGGTCCTATGCCCGATCCCCTACGTGCATTCCTGGCATCCATAGCCTGCTAGTTACCTGAGAATACAAGTTTGAAAACAAGTGTCAACACGATGGTTGGTGAGTTCACAGGTTTTGATATACATATAGTAATAAAAAGTGTGTCATGCTGTTTATCAATGTTAGTACCGAGCCCTAGGCCCAAAGTGTCAGTGCGTCACTACCGAACTAGACTTGTTTGTCCTTGCCTCCGCTATGCCTCGTATGCATAGCAAGATAGGTCAGAATTTGCACGGGTTATGACACTCAGTCAACATGGTGCCCCGTGGGGTTAGTCATTCCCTAATGGATCCATCCAAATCTACCACGTTGTTTGTACATTAACGGTAAGACTTTGTGAGGGCTTGTAACGAGTTCAACACTTAATGTTTGTCCAATAAACCAGCATACACAAAAATGTTTGTAAAAGCAATAATGTTTGACTCGATGCAACTAGTATTCTCCCCCTATTTAAAAGCGTTTGAAAAGAGTAAAGAGGGGCCGTAAACTCACCTTAGTGAAACGAATGTATGTAAGCGTAAGCTCCCGAGTTGTCGTGTAGCACGTCGGTCACCGGCAACCTATATCGTAGATCGTACGTGAGTTCGTGTAAGTGACCGTGCTACTGTTAGTGCTCGTGTTTGTGTCCAACAACCCTTGGTTGTTCATGTTTGTCCGTGTCGGTCCACAATGACCGTGTTTGCTCGTGTTGGTCCATATTGACCGTGTTTGACCATGTTTGACCATGTTTGACCGTGTTTGACCATGTTTGACCAAAGTTGACCGTGTCAAGTCAACGACCCGTTGGTGAACCGTGTGACGGTTTGTGACTCGTGTAGCAATCGTGTAAGTGTTTGTCGTGTGCAAAACGCGTAGGTTGCGTTTATGGACAACTTACTATTTATAGTAAGTTTCCATTTTTAGAAAGTTCACAAAGCATGACGGTTTTATAGTTCTAGCATGTTCAATAGTCCTACGGGGTCATGTTAACACATAGCACGTCATCATACGGTTTCACATAAGTCATTTAGAACATGTTAGTGCACAAAAGTTTCCTAAAATGGAAAGTTTCCATTTTTAGCATACGTGACATCGGAAACCATCTAACTTAGCATCTAATCATCATGTTATAACATATCAAGCCATTTAGCAAGCTCAAATCATTCAAAACGTTCATAAGTTGGTTTTTGTAAAAATAAAGTTACTAAATATAGTAACTTTCTAATTTTGCATAGAAATGACCATTTAACATTTCTAAACCAATTTTTATATCACCAATCATCATAATAAACCACTTAACACCATTTAATCATGTCATCTCATCCCAAATTATCGTTTAACAACATTCTAACTAGAAAAGTTACTAAAAATAGAAATAACACTACATATGATCATAGACATCATCAAAACCTCTTTCTAACACATCAAATCATCATGATATCATCCTAGCAACAATTCTATATACATGCATGTTCATCATATATCCCAAATCATCGATTTGTAACTAAAAAGTTACTAAAAATGGCAAGTTTGTCTACAAATCACATTTTAACCATCCTAATCACAATCTAATCTTGCAAGGACACTTATACATCATCATGAATCATTTCAACATCAACAAGACTATCTAAAATGCCTTAGATCATACATGCATGTCCATATCTCATCACAAAACATCATTCTAAGCAACAAGACCCATCCCCATCATCATAGATCATCATAGATCATCATCTAAACACCTTAGATCATCAAATACAGTAGGTTTATCAACAAACCCAGAAACAAAATTCGTGCATGTGCACTATAGGTGCTTGCATGTGGGTTTTGTGCATTGCATGTGTGTGTAGGAGTGAAGGGAGTAAGTTTTAAGCATAGAACTACCTTCTAGAGATCCTTGAACACTAGATTGATGAATAATCAGCTCCTGGACCTCCTGATATTACTGATTTCGACAGGAAGGAGGGTGGTGGTGGTGATCTACAAGCTACAACGTCCTTATCTTTCGTGTTCTTGATGGTAACCAAGCTTCAAAGCTTCAAGAAGGTCCTCTAATGGCTTCCACAGGGTAGGATTAAGTGTTTCAGTGGTTTGGGAAGAGAAATTGCCGAGCTATGGCGTGTAAGAATGGTTAAGATAGGTGAAATGATGATCTTGGAAGTTTAAAAAGAAAATCTGCGAATCTATGAGTCAGGCGTATCGCCTGACGTGGGTGGTTTCACCCTGTCGTTACGCGCGGATGGGCAGTCGTGTGAGGCGCCTTTTGTGTCCCGCGCGTATCGCCTGTTTTGGGCGCTCCGGGTCTGGCGTACCGCCTGGCCCAAATATAAGGCCCAATAAGCCTATTTTGTTGTTCTGGGCCCGTTCTTGCCTGTTTCTCGACTGTAGGACATCATTCGATCGTCGTTTGGACTCTATTGGTCAATTATTAGTCATAATTGACTTGTGACAGTGTTTCGTGAGGTTTCGAGGGTTGTGCTACACAATGTGTGAGACGTTCACCAACGTTCGTGTGTTTTGACACGTGTGTGTTGTTCGTCGATAATTCCACGAATTATCTTGTCAGGTGTCTGTGTTTGTACTGTCGTGCCACGTGTCACACTAAATTAATCTAATTCTAGTGCCACGTGTACATAATGTATTTAAATAAACATTTAAATAAATAAGATGCTGACCTGGAAATTACGGGGTGTCACATCCTCCCCATGTTAGAAAGAATTTCGTCCCGAAATTCAACTCGTGTTGCTAGTATTTGTCTGTTCCGCGAACAGGTGTGGGTACTTTTGTTTCATCTGGTCCTCACGTTCCCACGTGAATTCCGGTCCTCGTCGCGAATTCCATCGTACTTTTACAATCGGGATTTTACTGAGTTTGAGCTTCTTGGTTTCCCGGTCCATAATCTCCACCGGTTCCTCAACAAAGTTCAATTGTTCGTCGATTTGTATTTCCTCGAGAGGAATAACAAGTGTTTCATCTGATAGGCACTTCTTGAGGTTCGAGATGTGGAATACGTTGTGTACGCTGCTCAGTTCAACTGGCAGGTTTAGTTCGTAGGCTACAGGGCCTATTCGCTTTGTAATCTCGAAAGGTCCGATGTAACGAGGGTTCAACTTTCCTCGTTTGCCAAACCGAATGACACCTTTCCAGGGCGAGACCTTGAGTAACACTCTGTCCCCCACTTGGAATTCCAACGGTTTGCGTCGTTTGTCCGCATAGCTTTTCTGTCTGTCCCGAGCTGCTACCATTCGTTTGCGTATTTGCACGATCTTCTCAGTTGTCTCGTGCACCAGTTCTGGACCAGTCAGTTGGCTGTCTCCAACTTCCGCCCAGCAGATGGGTGATCGACACTTACGTCCGTAAAGTGCCTCGAATGGTGCAGCTTGAATGCTAGTGTGGTAGCTATTGTTATAGGAGAACTCAACTAATGGTAGATGAGATTCCCAGCTACTACCAAAGTCAATGACACATGCCCGGAGCATGTCTTCCAGTGTCTGTATCGTTCGCTCACTTTGCCCGTCCGTCTGCGGGTGGTAAGCAGTACTCATGTCCAATCTCGTGCCCAAAGCCTTATGCAAAGACTTCCAGAAGTGAGACGTGAATCGACTGTCGCGATCAGATATGATTGAGATTGGCACTCCATGTCGAGTGACCACTTCCTTTAAATAAATCCGGGTGAGTTTGTCTAGCTTGTCAGTCTCCTTGATGGGTAGGAAATGTGCGGACTTTGTCAGTCGGTCTACGATAACCCAGATGGTATCGCATCCACTTGCCGTCTTAGGCAGCTTAGTGATGAAGTCCATGGAAATCTGTTCCCATTTCCACATTGGTAATTCCGGTTGTTGAAGTAACCCTGATGGCTTCTGGTACTCAACTTTGACTTTTGAGCACGTTAAACACTTACTTACGTAAGTTGCTATCTCAGCTTTCATGTTTGGCCACCAATAGGTTGTCTTCAGATCGTGATACATCTTATCAGAGCCTGGGTGTACGGAATACCGGCTCTTGTGAGCTTCATCCATCACTACTTCTCTCAATCCTCCGTAGCGTGGAATCCAGATTCGATCCATTAAATAGTAAGCTCCGTCGTCTTTTGCCTTTATTTGCTTATCCATGCCACGCATGGCTTCAAGAGTGAGGTTTTCAGTTTTCAGAGCTTCCTGTTGTGCTATCCGAATTTGATTCGGCAGTTCGGAATGGATCGTAAGTTGTAGTGCGCGCACGCGTTTTGTTGTTTCTTTTCGGCTCAACGCGTCGGCCACTACGTTGGCTTTACCGGGATGATACTTGATGGCGCAATCATAATCACCTATGAGTTCAACCCATCTTCGTTGTCTCATGTTCAACTCTTTCTGGTCGAAGATGTGTTGTAGGCTCTTATGATCGGTAAAGATTGTACATTTCGTGCCGTACAAGTAGTGTCGCCAGATCTTCAAGGCAAACACCACGGCTCCCAACTCAAGGTCATGAGTCGTGTAGTTCTTCTCATGCACCTTCAGTTGACGTGAAGCGTATGCTATCACTTTCTCGCGTTGCATCAGCACGCAACCGAGTCCTTGTTTCGAAGCGTCGCAATACACCACGAAGTCATCACATCCTTCCGGTAGGGATAGGATGGGTGCAGTGCATAGTTTCTGCTTCAACAGGTTGAAAGCAGCTTCTTGTTTGTCTCCCCAATCGAACTTTTTGTCTTTATGGGTCAGGGACGTCAATGATTGGGCAATCTTCGAGAATCCTTCAATGAATCTCCGGTAGTACCCGGCCAGTCCAAGGAATTGCCGCACCTCAGTTGGAGTCTTGGGTGCTTCCCAGTTCTTAATGGCTTCGATCTTAGCTGGGTCTACGTGAATTCCCTGCTCATTAACCACGTGTCCAAGGAATTGGACTTCGCGAATCCAAAAGTCGCATTTTGAAAATTTCGCGTACAGTTGCTCTTTCTTCAGTAGTTCCAAGACTAACCTTAGATGTTCGGCATGCTCCTCCCGATCCTTTGAATAAATCAGGATGTCGTCGATGAACACTATCACGAATTTGTCCAGGTAAGGTTTACACACTCTATTCATGAGATCCATGAATACGGCTGGTGCGTTGGTCAGTCCAAAGGGCATAACTAAGAATTCGTAGTGTCCGTATCGGGTTCTAAAGGCAGTCTTAGGGATATCGTTTTCCTGTATCCTTAGTTGGTGGTAACCCGATCTTAAATCGATCTTCGAATAGTAGCTTGACCCTTGCAACTGGTCAAACAGATCGTCTATTCGCGGTAAGGGATATCGATTCTTGATCGTCACCTTGTTCAGCTCTCTGTAGTCGATACACATACGGAATGATCCGTCTTTCTTCTTTACGAACAAGACCGGTGCTCCCCAAGGTGAGAAGCTCGGTCTGATGAATCCCTTGTCTAACAGCTCTTGTAACTGGTTAGACAGTTCCTGCATCTCCGTTGGTGCTAGTCGGTATGGAGCCTTAGCAATCGGTGCTGCTCCTGGTGTAAGGTCTATCTGAAACTCGACTTGTCGTTTCGGAGGTAGTCCAGGTAGGTCTTCGGGAAACACTTCGGGAAAATCGCGGACTACGGCGATGTCCTCAATCTTCCTCTCCTTCTTTGGTTGCTCTGCGATGAGGGCTAGTATGGCAGCGTATCCTTTTTGCAGGTACTTGTTCGCCTTCATGCATGACATGATGTTCAGAGGTACTCCCCGTCTTTCCCCCTGAATCGAGATCTGTTCTCCGTTCTGCAACGTCACTCGTACGATCTTCTCGTTGCATACGATCTCGGCCTGGTTAGTGGATAACCAATCCATTCCTACGACTACATCAAAGCTTCCGAGAGTCACCGGCATCAAATCGATTTCGAGTTCGTGATTCGCCAAAACCATGACGCATCCTCGGAAGATGTGTTGTGTTTCAATCAGTTTGCCGTCAGCTAACTCTACAGTATACTTGTAGTCTAGTGGCGTTGGGGTAATATCTAGTAATTTGCTAAACTCACTAGATATAAAGCTCCTATCGGCACCGGTATCAAATAATATGCTAGCATAGACATTATTTAAAAGAAACGTACCGGTTACGATGTTTGGGTCATCCTTGGCTTCTCCCGAGCCAATCACAAATGCTCTTCCTTTGGCCGCTCCTCCTCCGGCCTTCTTCAATTGAGGGCAATCCCTCCTCATGTGGCCTGGTTTTCCACATTCATAACACCCTCTGGAGGTGTTCTGGTTGTTGTTCTGGTTGTGGTTAGGGTTGTTGTTACTGGGAAATTTGGATCTGCAGTCTTTGGCCATGTGGCCATGTCGTCCACACTTCAAGCAACGATATCGTTCGCATTGCCCGAAGTGGTGATAAGAGCATCGGTTACACAAGGGGTATTTCCCTTGGTACACACCCTTCCCCTTGTCGTCGGGTTGGGTGGCAGTAAAGGCTCTGGCTGGTGCAGATCTTTGTTGTTGTTGAGGTTGATGAGATTGGTGGTGGCTGGGTTCCCACTTCCTCTTCTGGCTTTCTTGAGGCTTCACATGCTCGCCTCGTTTTGGTAGCTTGCCCTGAGCTACAGCTTGGTCAGTCAGTTTATGAGCCAGCCTGATCAGAGGTTGGATAGTGGTGAGGTCAGACGCAGTCACCATGCTCTGAATTTGTTCGGGCAGCCCACTGATGAACTGCTCGATTTTCTTGTACTCCGGCGTCACCATAGCCGGACATAGCTTACACAGCTCATGGAATCGAGTACAGTATTGCTCGATCTCAGAGCCCACCATCTTCAGTACCCAGAACTCAGCCTCTAGCTTTCTGATCTCATCACGAGGACAGTATTCCTCTTGCAGTAGTCGGGTGAAATCAGCCCATGGCATGGAGTTGGCACCGTCCAACCCCAGGGTTTGTACATGGGTATTCCACCATGTGAGTGCTGGTCCTTCCAGTGTACCAGTTGCGAACTTCACCCGGTTCTCTTCAGTACATTCGCACATGGCGAATACAGACTCCACTTTCTCCACCCAGCGGAGCATTCCCACGGCTCCCTCAGTCCCCTTGAATTTGTGTGGGTGGCAGTTCAGGAAGGATTTAAAAGAACATCCTTTGTTGTTGTTGCCTTGTGATCCTGTCAGTCAGAAACCAATGTCGTAGGTCAGAGCGTGTTAGCTATACTATGTTAGTCATGTTAGGCGAGGGTTAGTACCGTTGTTCGAGCCACTGGTTTCACTAGCAAGGCGGTGTGCCTCGTGCTCTGCCAGTATCTTGTTAACCCGTCTGTCAACCATCATCTTAATGACGGCTGCGTCCAGTGTTCGTCTAGGAGGGCGTGCATGTGGTCCTCTTCCCGCCATAGATATTTTCTATACGGAAGGGATAGAATGTTAGTAAGTCAGAATGTTAGTCAGATGTTGTGTCGGAAGTCAGATCATATGTCATGTTAGTTGTCAAGTCAAAGCAATCATGGTCAATATGTAATAAGTAAGACAAAACATAATTCTCATTAATAATAAGTTGGAAGTACAATAATTTCAAAAGGAAATACATAATAAGTTCTTCGAGCACATCCCGCTCGTCTAGGCTAAAATAAAGAAAGTACAAAATACAACAGTCCACTAGTCAGAATCCATGGAAACATGCGAAATATCGCTAGCAGCGTCTCCGTCGTCATCATCCTCCTCCGGATCCTCATTAGGATCCTCATCAAGGTCCTCATCTTCGAGGTCCTCGGCCTCGAACTCAGGTCCATCATCCTGTGGTGGTTCCTCGATGAACTGTGCAGCCCATGCATTAAGCATGGCGTCACTGGCCTGCACCATCGCCTGAGTCTCGGTTATGTCTGTCCGATTCTCAGTGATGCGTGCATCATGCTCCTGCATGACATCCACGATCTGTCCGTGCTGGGTCATCAGTTGAGACACTTGGAGACGTAGTGTCTCCATCTGTGCCTCCAATCTGTTGTTGCGTTCCTCCAGCCTGTCATTTTGTCTCTCTAGTCGCTCGTTCTTCTCGTGAAGAGCCCGAACCTCGTCTGTTAGCTCCCTACCCCTCCAGACTTCCCGTCGTGTGCAAGCAACATGTGCCGCGAAGGCCTGCTCCATCGGCACTCCGAACGGTGGTAGTCGGTGTCCTGGAGTGGTGTCGCCGGGATATCGATATGGAGGTACTCTCTCCTCGACGATCCAACTCTGGAGTATGGTGGGAAGCCATCCCCAATATCTGGCCCGTGCTGCGTCCCTCGCCCGCCGGCCCATCTCGGCGTCAACCTGTGATACTATATCGTGGACCCGGCGTCGGCTCTCTGCGGCCATGTCATCAGTGGTCGGGTGTCGGTCTGCGTTCCTGCCGGTACTGTCATTGTTGGCCATCCTGTAAGTTTTAAGTTAGTAAGCAATAGTTCAATATAAGCAAAAACATCATCAATGTGCAAGTTCTACGTGTAGTGTCTAAAGTTGAGCAATGGCTATAGTCTAAGCTTACTATATGCAAACCTAGTTCTCTATAACCAAGGCTCTGATACCAGTCTGTCACACCCCCAAATTCCCACTTGTGGCAAATGTCCACGTGGATGTGACGTGTCCAGAATCACAGCTCAAGGTCATATAGAACACCTCTATATGCGTTTACAAATCCAATGTTTGACACATACACAATTAAAATAGTTTGCAGCGGAAAAAGTATTTCATCATATAGCAGCGGAATATTCAAATGTTTGACATATGCAGCGGAAAATCAAAAGTTGTTAAACACTACGATGTTTGATAAAGATACATATTCATAATAAACAGTGTTTGCATGAAAACATAAATAAATGCATGTAGGTCCTATGCCCGATCCCCTACGTGCATTCCTGGCATCCATAGCCTGCTAGTTACCTGAGAATACAAGTTTGAAAACAAGTGTCAACACGATGGTTGGTGAGTTCACAGGTTTTGATATACATATAGTAATAAAAAGTGTGTCATGCTGTTTATCAATGTTAGTACCGAGCCCTAGGCCCAAAGTGTCAGTGCGTCACTACCGAACTAGACTTGTTTGTCCTTGCCTCCGCTATGCCTCGTATGCATAGCAAGATAGGTCAGAATTTGCACGGGTTATGACACTCAGTCAACATGGTGCCCCGTGGGGTTAGTCATTCCCTAATGGATCCATCCAAATCTACCACGTTGTTTGTACATTAACGGTAAGACTTTGTGAGGGCTTGTAACGAGTTCAACACTTAATGTTTGTCCAATAAACCAGCATACACAAAAATGTTTGTAAAAGCAATAATGTTTGACTCGATGCAACTAGTATTCTCCCCCTATTTAAAAGCGTTTGAAAAGAGTAAAGAGGGGCCGTAAACTCACCTTAGTGAAACGAATGTATGTAAGCGTAAGCTCCCGAGTTGTCGTGTAGCACGTCGGTCACCGGCAACCTATATCGTAGATCGTACGTGAGTTCGTGTAAGTGACCGTGCTACTGTTAGTGCTCGTGTTTGTGTCCAACAACCCTTGGTTGTTCATGTTTGTCCGTGTCGGTCCACAATGACCGTGTTTGCTCGTGTTGGTCCATATTGACCGTGTTTGACCATGTTTGACCATGTTTGACCGTGTTTGACCATGTTTGACCAAAGTTGACCGTGTCAAGTCAACGACCCGTTGGTGAACCGTGTGACGGTTTGTGACTCGTGTAGCAATCGTGTAAGTGTTTGTCGTGTGCAAAACGCGTAGGTTGCGTTTATGGACAACTTACTATTTATAGTAAGTTTCCATTTTTAGAAAGTTCACAAAGCATGACGGTTTTATAGTTCTAGCATGTTCAATAGTCCTACGGGGTCATGTTAACACATAGCACGTCATCATACGGTTTCACATAAGTCATTTAGAACATGTTAGTGCACAAAAGTTTCCTAAAATGGAAAGTTTCCATTTTTAGCATACGTGACATCGGAAACCATCTAACTTAGCATCTAATCATCATGTTATAACATATCAAGCCATTTAGCAAGCTCAAATCATTCAAAACGTTCATAAGTTGGTTTTTGTAAAAATAAAGTTACTAAATATAGTAACTTTCTAATTTTGCATAGAAATGACCATTTAACATTTCTAAACCAATTTTTATATCACCAATCATCATAATAAACCACTTAACACCATTTAATCATGTCATCTCATCCCAAATTATCGTTTAACAACATTCTAACTAGAAAAGTTACTAAAAATAGAAATAACACTACATATGATCATAGACATCATCAAAACCTCTTTCTAACACATCAAATCATCATGATATCATCCTAGCAACAATTCTATATACATGCATGTTCATCATATATCCCAAATCATCGATTTGTAACTAAAAAGTTACTAAAAATGGCAAGTTTGTCTACAAATCACATTTTAACCATCCTAATCACAATCTAATCTTGCAAGGACACTTATACATCATCATGAATCATTTCAACATCAACAAGACTATCTAAAATGCCTTAGATCATACATGCATGTCCATATCTCATCACAAAACATCATTCTAAGCAACAAGACCCATCCCCATCATCATAGATCATCATAGATCATCATCTAAACACCTTAGATCATCAAATACAGTAGGTTTATCAACAAACCCAGAAACAAAATTCGTGCATGTGCACTATAGGTGCTTGCATGTGGGTTTTGTGCATTGCATGTGTGTGTAGGAGTGAAGGGAGTAAGTTTTAAGCATAGAACTACCTTCTAGAGATCCTTGAACACTAGATTGATGAATAATCAGCTCCTGGACCTCCTGAGATTACTGATTTCGACAGGAAGGAGGGTGGTGGTGGTGATCTACAAGCTACAACGTCCTTATCTTTCGTGTTCTTGATGGTAACCAAGCTTCAAAGCTTCAAGAAGGTCCTCTAATGGCTTCCACAGGGTAGGATTAAGTGTTTCAGTGGTTTGGGAAGAGAAATTGCCGAGCTATGGCGTGTAAGAATGGTTAAGATAGGTGAAATGATGATCTTGGAAGTTTAAAAGAAAATCTGCGAATCTATGAGTCAGGCGTATCGCCTGACGTGGGTGGTTTCACCCTGTCGTTACGCGCGGATGGGCAGTCGTGTGAGGCGCCTTTTGTGTCCCGCGCGTATCGCCTGTTTTGGGCGCTCCGGGTCTGGCGTACCGCCTGGCCCAAATATAAGGCCCAATAAGCCTATTTTGTTGTTCTGGGCCCGTTCTTGCCTGTTTCTCGACTGTAGGACATCATTCGATCGTCGTTTGGACTCTATTGGTCAATTATTAGTCATAATTGACTTGTGACAGTGTTTCGTGAGGTTTCGAGGGTTGTGCTACACAATGTGTGAGACGTTCACCAACGTTCGTGTGTTTTGACACGTGTGTGTTGTTCGTCGATAATTCCACGAATTATCTTGTCAGGTGTCTGTGTTTGTACTGTCGTGCCACGTGTCACACTAAATTAATCTAATTCTAGTGCCACGTGTACATAATGTATTTAAATAAACATTTAAATAAATAAGATGCTGACCTGGAAATTACGGGGTGTCCACATGATGTCACATGATGTTGACATCTAACAGACAAAACAAAACAACGAAATTAACTAAACTACTGAGAACAAAACTACTGAAGTACAAAACCTAAAACATTTGATGATGTTAAACTACATCAGACTTTACAAATATGATGAAAACAAAACTACAAATACTGAAAGAAAACTACTAACTAACACACACTACAACATCTGACGACTTACACTTCAGCTGTTGTACATCTCTTCAGATCTTGTGACTTCAGCACCTTTGAATATCAGCCTTTGTGTTCTTCTTCAGTTGTTGTAATGCTGTGAGACTTAGAGATTTTTCTGATCAGGCTCATTGGTTCTTTTAGTCCACACAAACTCCCCTGAACCAATGCAGCCAAAAACCTCTAACTTATTTAAGGTCTCACTTATTTATTCCCAGGCAGAAGGATATGTCATTTTCTTTTGAGATCAGTATCAAAATGACCAATTAAAGTATAAGCCTGATAACCAACAGCTTCCAAAAAAAAATTCTAACAATCAAAATATGAGAGGGAACTCCATTGGGGAAATGGACTATGAGCATTAACCCTCTCATTGAAGCTATTGATTGTATACTAACCTGAAAGACTCCCTGACAAAAGCTTCAAGTAGTAACATCTTCTCTTCTGGAGTCAGTCTTTCAGGTTCACCTTCGAAGAAAGACTCAGGTCCATAATACTCAGACAAGTACCTGGCCGTTGTCCCATCATTCAGCTCTACTTTAGTTATCTCTCTGTAGACAAACTCATCTGGATGCTTTCCTTCAGAAACAGATAAAGCTCAGCTTGCAGAACATGTTCAAGTTTCTTGTATACCAATCCTTTCTTTATCATTTTGTTTTCTAAGAAATTTGGAGCCTTTGAACCTGAGTTGTACACACTCTTGAAGTCATTTATTATCTCCCAAGGATCAGTACTGATCCCAGCATAATTTCAGCACTTAATACCCTTTTGATCCTTCTGGCATAAGCTGCTGGAGCCTCTCTCTTGTGGATCCTGTGAATTATTCTTGGATCAGGCCACATTCTAATCTGTTCCTTCCTATACTGGATGTGAACCTCAGAGCATACAACCTTTGAGCTTCTTTCTTCATTGCAGTAATGGTTGATGTCTGAGGATAATCTTTGTCAACCAACTTTAGGATTTGCTCATCATGCACCCTTGATTCTTCTTCTTCAAGTTTCACTTTAACTGCTAACATCCTATCCTCAGGTGTGATTTTTGGTTGTTGACCAAAAAACCAATGACTTCTCAGGCACATATTGGCAGGTAGAGTACTTTCTTCTTTGATGGCTTGTCCAACCCAGTTGTTGGTGTTGCAGGGCTTTTGAACTTTGACTTGATAACTGTAGAGATAGGCAACCTGTCTTCTTCATCAGAACTTTCTTCTTCTTGAATTTTGAGTTGCCTCTCTTCTTTGGAGGAGCCCTTACCTCAACAACCTGAGTCTCAACCTGAGTCTGAACCTCTGGAATTTGAACCCCCTCTAGTTCAGTGTCTTGTGCATC
>SZYD01002421.1:15000-41070 GCA_009363875.1 Mikania micrantha | reverse complement strand
TCCACCTCTGAGTTTAAAAACCAAAATGTTCTAAAAAGGAGGTTATGAGAACTCACCTGAATGCTTTAGATTCAGTGTTTTCGTAGAGAATGCGCGGCTCGCGTATATGAAATCGAAGACAACTCAACAACATGTATTAATATGTGTTTGTTTTCATAAGTATATGCGCTTCATTTCGATCGAGCGTCCATAAATATTTACTTCTCAATTCATTAGGTGTTTCACTAACTTAGTTTACTTAATCTAAGTTGAAATGAATTACCCAACATTTTTAAATGTTCATCATTAAGGTATAGTTTAGACCTGCTAGTGTTTACTATCTTATAATGATAAACTTTTTATAATATCATATGTGTATGCTCGTAAATATGCATAATAATAGATGATGTACTTAATCGTAGGCATCTCCTTACATGCATGTCCGATTATGTTAACTACCATAGTTTAAGTTAATAAAAGTCTAGTTTTTATTTTAAGAATATACTTAGGTTATTTATACAAAGTATTCAATATATCAAATCTCAAAGTTTATATCTTATTGTTTATGAAGAAAACGGTGCAACCAAAAAAAAACATATCATGCATGCATGAGCTTCATGTTTCTTTTATTTATCATTGGTTATAGTGTTTCTATACCCTTTCCTTGGTTCAAGAACTTGAGTTCAATAGCCCAAGGTTCGGGCCACACCTGGTTTGGTGTTGGCGTAGGTTCGCTGCCCATGTAGGGGCTTAGTAGCCTAAGATTCGTGGATGATGAGGGTTCGGCCATTAGGTTTGCATGGCTAGGTTCACCTAGCATGGGTTTGTTTCACCCAGGTTCGACTAGCATGCACCTAGGTTTGCCAAAGGAGGTTCGTGGTCACTAAGGTTCGGCCCATCCCTAGGTTAGCATGAGGTTCGCCTGATGCAGCCGTGGTCCTGGTTTGGCTAACACAGGTTCGCCGCATGTGGGTGGTTTGTGGGGCCTGAGATTCGGCAAGGTAACAGCTTCGTCGCCCATGCAGGTTTGCCCAAGAGAAAGGTTCGGTGATGGTCAGGTTTGTGAATCCCGTGGGTGGCTGTTGAAGGTTCGGCCAAGGGTGGTCCAGGGTTCGGCACCTGCTGTGTTGCGAACAAGCCGCTCATCAACATCATCCTCACGTTTCTAAGCCTTGAAGGTTCGTACAAGGCTTCCATAAGTTTATATTAGACCAATTAACAAAGTTTAAACCCTAATTTCGTTTAAAAATCGACAGCCATGTACACATAGAGTTTGTTAGTAAAAACTGAAAATAAACATCCAGATTTACCTCAAACTGTTGATCGAAAGCTAGATTTCTTCGTGGGTTTATGTTCTCCTCGATCACACGAACGTTTGGACACCAAGATCTCGTGAATCCGTTGAGAAACGAGTGAGAAATCTTAGAGAGAAGGTAGAGAGAGAAAGGGTGGGTGTTTGTAAGTGTAGAGAGAGAAAGAGTTCTTGAGAAATGAAAAAGAAGAAGTTCTTCAGTTTATTATATCGCGTTTTGTCCCCGTGTGTTTGGTCTCGTCTATTTTGCGATAAAAAATTTTATAATATGCTCGGTTTTGCTCGTAAACGTGTTTTTAAACATAAACATTTAAATAGTTATGTTTTGTTTTAAAAAGTGATTTTTAACTAAAATCGGTTTATAAAATGTTTCCGTTTATTTCATAAAATCATTTATTTACTAAAACGATTTGTTCGAGTCCGTCTTAAGTTGTGATTCCTAATAAACGTTTTTAATTTCTTTTCTTAATTTAATATAGTTAAATATTATTTCGTTATCTCGTCGAAATGCGTTACTTACGTACGTATTCGTAAAGATCGTCACCTTTCCGAATTCAACGCTCGTATCGTATTTCGATTTGATTTATGATTATGGAATATCGTTTCAGAATATTATTCCTAATAATTATATTCGTTTGAATCGTCACCCACTCGAATACATTAGTAAGTTAATATTTCTGAAATAACATTCGAGTTTAAGTTATGTTCGAAGCCTCACCATCGCATAATCATTAATAATGCTTCCATTATATTATTATCTTGAATATTATATTTCCCCATCCAAATCCCACTAAACCATATCACTGACACATCCATGATAGGCCGAAATATGCTTATGTATAGGGCATATGTAGGTGTAGGTCGCAACCTATCCAGCCACCATCCCACCACTATTTCGATAAACCATGACCATGTGTCCTTGACTATGTTTAGTAACCAAACAATAACCAACTCATAATGCTTTTTCATTCCAAACCAAAACCTCGGATTCTCCTTACCAAAGCCTCAACACTGATATAATCATGACAAACTGAAGATGGTTTATGTATAGGGCATACGTAGAGGTCAGTCGCAACTGCCTCAGTCGCCATCCCACCACCTCTTCGATAGACCATGATTATATCCTTGCCCATCTTTGGCGATAGAATCCTATACCACTGCCATTTCAAATCAACTATCCCATATCAAGTTAATACAACTGCAATAACTCTCTGGTTCTGTTAAGTTATGTTTCAAACTAGACTTCCCAGGGTTTATGCTTATTGTGATAATATGCGTTCTCAATAATGTATACCAGTGATAATAACATTCATTAATCCATAATCATTAACAATTAACATATCAGGTCTTAATAGTACAATCGAACATGTACGGACAGACCCGAGATACATTGATGTTACACCAGGTTTGAGTTAAAAGTATTTCTTTGAAAAACACAAAGTTTACTATTTAAAAGGTTATAAAACTTATTCCTTCAAAAAGAGTTTAATAGTTTATAAAGCCAATTTGTATAAAATAGTTTATAAAATCAAATAAGGTAAAAGAATTTAACTGTTTATTACCGCAAAAGAGTAGTATTCTGACGTTGAAAAGTTATACCGTTGAAAATGTTTGATCACGTGTTTCACCCTAAAACAGTTGTAAAACAATAAGAGAGGGGCAAATGTTCACACCTGACAGCAGTAGACTCAGTCCTGCCACAAGTAACAACTCAACAAGACGTCTAAAAGTATTCCTATATCATTGTTGTAACATCTGTACTTTTAGTCATGGTAGTCGTAAACAGTGTTTGTTAGAACAATGTATATTCATATCCAATCAGTCAATGTGATTCATGTTTTCATAATGTGCTTGTGTGTTAGGATATTAATTAATAGGAACAAGTATGTATTATTTATTTATAGTCGATTTCGCTAGGCAAGAAACAGTATCGTATAAATCGAAGTAGGGTAGTCGGACAGTGGTGGGACGCGTCAGATAAGGCAGTAGCTAGTGACTTGGGTATGCCCTATACATATACTGCGTCGGTGTAATGGATAGTGTTAGTGCGTAGTGTTTAGACGAATAGTATGACAAGCAAATTAATCAAACAAAAATCGTAATACGTAAGCGAGACTGAGTATAATTATGGGTGACGATCCATAACGATACAAATGTTGAACTTATAATTATGATTAAACGATAATAAATAATATTATGATCGAAAAACGTACGCGATTGCGGGTATACACGTAATTGTATTGTTTAACAATCTGACAACGAACGAAGAATAAAAATAAGTAAAATATATATTTTACATTTTTACAATTTTGAAACATCATCAAAATGATGAAAATAACAACTCTTTATTTTTTAAAACCGCGTAAAATATTCGTTACACGAAGAAAACGCGAACCGAGCAAACGAAACGAACCCGAATACCGCCCGGACTATAAAAGCCTTGAAGAAGGCTATTCTCTCATAATTTCCAGCCACAAACCCTCTCTCTCTCTAGATTTTTTCTCCCACCTCTCTCTAAGAAAACCAAGCTTTAAACGCTCGTAACTCGCTCGTTTCTCAACGGATTTCGGTGATTTTTGAACCTACACGAAGCTCTCGACATCCCTACACGAAAGTACAACTGATCTGGAGATTTGTCCGACCAAAATCGAGGTATTGATGCATGAATATTCACGAAAATAGGGTTTTGGTTGTGTGGTGTTCAAACCCGACACTTAGCCGGTTCTCTCCTTTTCATTTTAAACCATATGCACTCGTTTGTGGTTCTGAGTTATTCGTATGGTGTACACCGACCTGGAACAGCTTGTATTCGATGATGGTGATGACACAGGTACAGGTTCGCTTAGGAGGTTTCACGGCCGAACCCTATGAAGCCACGGCCGAACCCTATGAAGCCACGGCCGAACCCTATGAAGCCATGGCCGAACCTTCTTGTGCCTTGGCGAGCCTTTGCCGAACCAGCGATCTCACGAACCATCACGAACCTTGTTTAGAGTTGACGAACCTAGGTGCTCACTAGTCGCGCACCTGCATGCGTCATAGCTTAGGTGGACGAACCTTGCATGGCACTTGGCCGAACCATTGTTCACGAACCCTATTGATGATCATAGACACCGATCCCTCGACGAACCTAATTGCAACCGAACCATTGCAGTAGCCCGCGAACCTTCATGCATCGGCCGAACCCTTGTTAAGCCACGAACCTATCCCATGTTAACGAACCTCATTCCTTTAAAGGAGCCGAACCTTCAACCATGGCAGCCTATAGGTTCGCTGCCATGGTGTGGAAACCATGATTTGTTTCGGCCCAACTCAATTCTATTCGGCCCAACTTCAGTAGCAACCGGCCCAATAGATTAGACCAAGCCCTATTGAGTTATATCGGCGCAATGAACTATGACTTGGCCCAATAAGGCTTTCAATTGGCCCATGTCTAAATTAAGAGGCCCATGGCCTTTGATTAAGCCCACTATGGTTACATGGGTCAAGGCCCAATGTTTGGCCCACCAATTTAAATAAATTGTGAATTGATCATAATTGGTTTAAGTGCAACTTAACCTAATTAGTGGATCAAGTCATAAACCCAAAGGCATTAAACAATTTGAAAACATCTTTTCATAATACATGTTAAACAATGGTTATCAAGTTCAACAACATTTGTTATTTTATGCATACAAGTTGTGAATGAAAGAACATTACAATTCTTTTCAGAAATCAATATCAATCATGTAACTCAATCATGAAATTCAAATTCACAACACTCTTAAACATGAGAACAAGTTATTCAAAAGGCCAATCAAGTTCAAGTTAACACAAGTCAATCAATGAATCAAAGTCTATAGAATCATAAATCTTATATCTTATGTATGATTACAATGATATAGGAACCAGTTAGAGGTCATGTTTGCTACTTGCTATTTGTTATAGTTCAGAGTCTACTGTAGACAGGTGAGAACTTTAGCCCCTCTTTACTGTTTTACAACTGTTTGGGGTGGTGGAACACGTGATCAAACACTTTGTTACAAACATACTTCATTATTAGGATTTATGTTACTTTACAATCATTATAGGTTCATAGTACAAATTCAACGGATTCATCAACTGTTTTTAAAGGATTATCAACTGTCTTAAAGGATGTTATATACTGTTAAACACATTTTACTAAAAAGGTTTTATAAATGGTTCCCTTAAACTGTTTTATATCGTTTGTCACAAATAGTTTTATAAATGTCAAACCCTTTTAAAGAATAAGTTTTAAAACTCTTTTATTAGAATCTTGTGTTTTCAATAAAAGGATACTTTATAAACCTTGTTATTACGCAAGGGCACTATCTTTGGTATTCTATCAATGGTTTCAATACAAGGTTTTCAACCAATGGTTTTCATAGTGGTATTCAATCAAAGGATTTCAATTCATGGTATTCAAGCAAGGTTTTCAAATCATGGTATTCAAACAAGGCGTTAAATCAAAGGGTTTCAATTCAAGTTTTCAAAAGCATGGTGTTCATCGTTTTGAACAAACTTATACATACATCAAGTTACATATTTTTAGCGTTAGTACTGGGTGATCACAACAAGGGAAAGCGGACACTTATTCTTTTAGCGTTAGTACTGGGTGATCACAACAAGGGAAAGCGGACACATATTGTTTAGGTTAGTGTACTGTGGGTGATCACAACAAGGGAAAGCGGACACAATTGGGCGTGCCTAATTCTGCAGTTAGCTTTTAAATTTGTTTTAAAAGCCAACTGCAGGATTTGGTTACGAATGGTTTTATCAAAGTTACTGACAAATTATCTAACCCCAAACGTAGTTTGGGAGTTGATTATATGTTGGTACTCTAGCAAACAGTCTGATGACTGTTTGGACACGTTTTACATACTTGATGTTAGTTTGGGTTGCAACCATCCATGTCTTTTAAATCATTGTTTATTCATATGCCTTACAATGCAAATTCATATTTACAACTGTTAAACCTATTGTTCTCACCAACTACTTTTGTAGTTGATAGTTACTTTTCACGTGTTTCAGGTAATCAGGTTTAGATCATTCTCAAGGACAACTAAGGGGACCATTCTAAGATAGAACAAGATGAAGAAACAAGCTAGGATGGATTAGAAACACATTAAATCCTATTTGTTTAATTGTCTTGTTTGTGTCTTATTTTGTAAACTATATTTTGGGTTTGTAGTTGTCATTCTTTTGGTAGATAGATTGTCTGTAACTAAACAATGGTCTAAACATTATGAAATCTAGTAATGCATTGTGGTTGTTCTTATTCAATACTTGTGCATGATTCAACCATCATTCGTCACCGCGCCGTGGATTCCGCACGCGGCACAGGGGGTGTGACAATTGTAATCATACATATAATATAAGATTCATTTAACATGTTGTAGACTTTGGTTAATTGATTGAATTGTGTTAGCTTGTTAATGCACTATCCTTTGTATAACTTGTTTCATGTTTAAGGTTGTTGTGTTAACTTGAAAATCATGATTGTATCCTTAGAATGATGATTGACTTATGAAAAGGTATGTGTCATGTTACATTATGCACAAAACTTGTTATGCACCCATGTAACATGTGGTTCTATCTTTGTTAAACCTTTGTTCACATGATTTCCTTGAAATGCATATGAATTAAAACCTTATGATAATTCCAAGTGTTTAGGAAAGTGTTTAAGGTACCTTTTATTAAGAGTTAACCGATTTAAGAACTCACCCATCGATACTATCAATATCGATGGGTGACTGTAATTGATGCCAACGATAGTATAATTGGTTCTTTAAGTTAATCATACTTGGGTGACCTTAATATAAGAAATGTATGTGGTTTAAGTTAGTCTTAAACGCTTGCATGGCTAGTAGTATCGAAGGAAACTCATTTGAGACCAATGTATGCCCATCGATATTAATAATATCGATAAGACTTAATATCGATAGGTAGCCTTCGATACTGCCAATTTAGACCAAATCTCATAGCCATTCTCCTTGTACTTAGCATGATTAAGTGTTTAAGTTGTTTCAAGATAGAAAGAGGCCTATTGAAGGTAGCAGGGTCAGTGAGAAATGGAAAGACATCCCATTTGTGCCCATCGATACTAAGAGTATCGATGAAGCTTAACATCGATGCCCACTTCTTTCGGCACTATTAATATCAACCTTGATCATTCCCAGTTCGTCTGTGACAACCTTAATCTTGATCATCTTAGGGTTCTTGGACTGATATTAGTTCATCAAGGTCAGTTAGGTTGCAAGGAAACATCTGGCTAGGTCTTACCATCGATACTAGTAGTATGGATGGGGGTTTTAGTATCGATGGCCAGCCATCGAAGTTACTAGATTCGACCCAAATATTCCCTCAATCCCCTTGGATAACATCGACCTAGATTGTAGGCATCGTCTTGGATCGATTCTAGCCCATAGAAGTTAGTAAATTCTATGAGAACTTGGCTGTATTGTTCTAGCACCATCGATACTATCTAAAGGGTGTTTTCTTCGGTCGATACTCTTTCCTTCGACCTACTGCCCTCTTCCCAGCCTTCGAGCTTCTCAAACAAGATCATTTCAAGCTTTCTATGATGTTTGCAAGCCCAGACCCTGAGTTTATCGAGTTGAAAAGTAGGTTTGTAATGAAGAAGATGATGATTAGTGAAAACGCTAACAGTTCCGAACCTTCTCACTAAGATTCCAGGAGTTTGAGTTGGAGACAGGGCCGATCATTTGTACTACAAGCTTCCTTTCATTGAGAGGATCATTTTGATTTTTTATTGCACGATTTGGTGAAGGATTGAGGGAGAAACTTGTTGATTTTGGGGGTGAAATGCTAGAGAGAGAGTAAGGACAGGAAATTTAGAGAAAGAAAGTGTTCTTGGGGTATTAAATGAGAGGTAGATGGAGAATTAAGGGTTTTTATACCCCGAGTGATTCCCTGAATGTTCGGTTTCGTTCGGGTTCCGTTTCGCGTATTTTTACGTACGCGACATAACCGTTAGGTAATTAAATACTTTGTCTTGTAAATTAAATCTTTGATTGTCTTTGATGAGTTTCAAAATTGTAAAACGTAAAATATAATATTTTACTTATTTTTAGTGTTCGTCGGTTTTCGAACCGTTAACGAATGTAGTTACGTGTATACCCGTAATTATATATGTTTTGGTCATTTTATGCATTTATTAACACTTCCTCGTAATGATAAGCTTAACATTGATATCTTTATGGATCGCCACCCGTAACTCTACCAAGTCTCGCTTACGCATTACGATTATGTACATATGATTCATTTGTTCTATTATTTGTCATAACACTACGCACTAACACTATCCCATTATACCGAACACAGTTTATGTATAGTGCATACGTAGAATCCGGCTACCTGCCTTATCATCCGCTAGCCCACCACCATTTCGATATAATACAATACAGTTCTTGCCTAGCGAAAACTGGCTATAAATAAATAAATATATACATATTCTTAAACTAAGGAAATTCCTACAACATACGCATATGTTCATATGATTCACATTGACACATATAATATAATTACTGTAACACCCCGACCGATGGCGGAAACGTCAGGATGCCATGAGGGATGTGTAGGTTGTTCAAAAGCTCGTGGGCATCTAAATCAAATCATCATATATCATTAAATCAACCAAAATAATTACACAGAAATCATGTTCATCATGAATTAAATACATCAATTACACAAAAGAATTAGCTAAACTAACTAAACTCAAATCGCCAGAATTTTAGTTAATTTTAGCTAAGTCCAAGATCCTATATGATGATGTCCAAAAGTGAGATTTCATCCTCTTCAACCTACTTAGCTTCATCACCTGAAACATGTAAGAAATCAAGTGTCAACTACGAAGTAGTTGGTGAGTAATCATAAGTTTTATACTTAAAAGTGTTTTATAAAATGAGTATAAAAGTTTGTGTTTGAAAAAGGGTTTTATAAAAAAGTTTTGATAAAATGAGTATAAAAAAACTTATAGTTTATCCGAGAAGATCCACAAGAGTACCTGTATGAGATAATCCAACACACATCCACCAATTCAACAAATCAAACATTCAATCAACACATAACCACATATCAATTAAGTCATAGTCAATTATAGATAATCATTCACATAACCATTTAACCAATCTCAACATCAGTAATCTCAAATAATATATGTGACTATACATGGTCATTATGTAATTAACATAAGTTAAAAACATGATCCATGGAGTGGAAGCTATCCACGTGACAATACATGAAACCAATGCAATTAACCAAAGCCAAAAGCAATGTTTCACAGAGTTGTGATAATCCAAGTGGCAATAATGTAATCTTTGTTATTGACCGAAGTCAATGACAATGTTTACACGGATATATGCATATAAGTGATAATCCATAAGTAATGAAAATTCTAAAATGTGAATATCATATGGATAAACAGGTATTATCCTTGTGTTATCAAAATAATATTTGAATTTGGTATCCATGCTTCACCTCCGAGTTTTAAAACAAAACAGTTTAAAAGAAAGGGAGGTTATGAGAACTCACCTGAGTCTTTGAAATCAGTGTTCTCGTGTTATGCGCGCTCACGTAAGATAAATCAATCTATGACTCTACCACCTGTAATTATTATAATGCTCTTGTTTATAAATATAGACATCTAAATTTTGTTTAGTGTCCATTTAGGTTTACTTTAAACTCAGTATGATCTTGCCAACTCAGTTTATTTTGCCTAATATACATGTGATGCTAAATATCTTAGACTTAGTCATTATTAACATGTGTTTTAACTTGTGAGTTAAATCATTTAGCGATGATAACCAATTGTGTTATCTTATGTGTGGTTTCTTTAATATATAGTTTCTAAGATGATAACCTTAACCATATTCCCATTAACACATACATGCATGATAAATTTATCGACCACCTCAACCTAATTTATATATGAATAAAACCAAGTTCAAGATTTAGCAAAAATGATATTTACATTATTTTCATAATTATTCCCATTATACATCATTCCATAGCTAATATCATTAAGAAAAGGTGGTGACTAAAATCCTCATCCATGCATACCCATAATTCATTATACTGTTCTAAACTCATCCTTAACCATTCGTTAGCATATCTAGGTCTTCATCCTCCTAAATTTCCAGCAAACCTTTAACCTTCCCCCTAGGTTTGGTTACTCATATAGGTTCGTAGGTTAGGGGCCGTGGTGGCTTAGGGTTTGGCTAACATGAAGCACCTAGGTTCGGCCAACAAATTAGAAGGGTTCGGCCAACAAATGAGAAGGGTTCGGCCAACATATGAGAAGGGTTCGATCAGTGGTGACAGCAGGGTTCGGCCCAAGCTGATCCAGGTTCGTAGTTCACCCCTAGGTTCGGCCAATATAAAGGTTCGTCGCTAATGGAAGACTCGGCCAAGAAGGTTCGCTACCCAGACATGGTTCGTGAGGTATTAAGGGTTCGTGACTCAAGATGACACAGCTAGGATTCGCTGGCCAGAAGGTTTGCCGAGGGTTCGTATAATATGTAAAGGTTCGGCTCCATATGGGTTCGCGTGGCCTAGGGTTCAGCCACCCTGGAAGGTTCGGCCATCAGCCCTTCACGAACCTGTAACTTCCCTTGGCTATCCCTCGTCACCATCCTCCAGTACCTACAGATTTCAAGACCATCTATGGCTTCTACATGTTACCATCAACTTATTTTAGGGATTTTACAAGTGATTAAGCCGATTATACCCACAACAAACTTAGGACTCGTGATCTAACAACAAAACCGAATATGAACCCCAGATTTACCTCGAAATACAGGTCCAATGTAGGCTTTCTTTGTATCTTCCTGTTCCTCTCAATCACCCTGTCGCTTGGATGCCAAGATCTCGCGGATCCGACTAGAAACGAGCACAAAAAGCTAGAGAGAAGATAGAGAGAGAGTGTGTGTGCGTTTTTGTGTGTTTTAGAGAGAGAGTAGAAAATAGAAAGTGAGGAAGAAGAAAGAATTCTTCTTCCTTATAGCGCGTATGGTTCCCACGTGTTCGATCTCGTTTTTATCGCGATAACTTATAATAAATGTTCGTTTTTTTTAACGTAAAACATATTTAACATAAACCCGTTTAAATAATGTATCTCCGTTTATTTCCATTAAATTAATTATTTTAATAAACATTCTATTCGTATTTGGTTTAGGTCGTGATTCCTAATAAATTTTTTAAGTTTTTATTTATTAATTTAATATCGTTAGATATTATTTAATTATCTCGTCGAAACGCGTTACTTGCGTACGTATTCGTAAAGATCGTCACCTTTGCGAATCCGACGCTCGTACCGTATTTCGATTCAATTTACAATTTATGAAATATCGTTTCAGAATATTATTCTCAATAATTATATTCGTGTGAATCGTCACCCACGCGAATACATTTATTAAGTTAATATTTCTGAATTAATATTCGCGTTTAAATTGTGTTCGTAACCTCACCATCGCGTAATTTATTCCATTTATACTTTCATTATGTTATTAACTTAAATATTATCAATCCCAATCCAAAATCCCACTTACCCAAGTCACTGACACATCCATGATAGACCGAAATATGCATATGTATAGGGCATATGCAGAGGTAGATCGCAACCTCCCCTACACCGTCCCACCGCTATTTCGATAAACCATGACCATGTGTCCTTGACTATGCTTAGAAATCCAACCATTAAAACTCCTAATTCCTTTCATTCCAAAACAAAATCCATGATCCGTGTAATCATCTGCGATAAATTCTCTAGTTCTGTTTAGTTGAATTACAACTAAACTTCCCATGGTTTACGCGTATAATAATATGTTCTAATCATGTACACCAATAACAGTGATAATCATCAAATAATGCATCCAATAATTCATTTTCATTAATATTAAGAAAATCTCAGGTCGTAACAGTACAATCGTACGGATGTACGGACGACCTGAAATACAGTGATGTTACAGTTACACATTGTTCTGTTCCTGTTAATGATTACTATGAATAAATGTACACGTTACATAAACTTTCTGAACACGAATAACACACACATGAAAGCAATTGAGAATGAATCAAGGTATGAAGCCTTCGGTCGTTCAACTCATATCCTACAACACGAAACCCACTAATCCTTAACACCAAATAAGTGTTTTGTATGACATTCAACTCGGATTTAGTGTAACATCAGTGCCGGAAGCGTTACCGGAACAGTGATCTCTACAGTAACTTGCACAGTAACTCAGGTACCACTACGTGAAACTATGTATATGCTATTGACACTTGATGCTTAACACGAAACTATTATGCAATTGTTCTGAAATCTGATTTAAACCTCATGGTTTAACAGTCAGAAACACATCAGACAACACTGAACTGACACACAAATGTTTGATTTAATGCTATTATGTATAAACGTACGCGAGGTTAAACAAAATAAAACCATAACGGTTGTTGTTACGGAATGCAAAACCGAAGAATTATTCGTATAGGTGACGATCTGTACGAATAAATCTGAAAGTTAAACGTTCAAAAATGATAACTGAAAAGTAGAAAACAAGAATCAGAAAGTGAAACCAACGCCGTGTTCTTTCGGGTGACGATTCGAACGAATACGCGCGAAGGTGACACGTTCTGACGAAACAAAAACGAATTTCGAAACGAACGATAATAATTTAACTTTAAATATTTAAAACATTTACTAGGAATAACCACCTTTAAAATAATTCAAATAAACTCTTTCTAATTAATTTACAAAAACACGCGCATAACGTGCCAGAAACACGACGAAAACGAGAACCGAGCAACCGAAACGAACCCTAATACCCTCGGGGTATTTAAAGCCTAAATGAGGCTTTTTCCTCATTTTCTTCCAACTTCTCTCTCTCTCTAAAAGCCTCCATCGTTTTCTCTCTCTCTAGAATAATCACTCTTCAAATCACCATAACTCATTCAATCCTTGACGAAATCACGTGTTTTTTGTGTCCACACGAAGCTCTCAACGTCCTCTACCATAAAGTACAACTGATCTGGAGTTTTACCCAGCCGATTTCCGGGTAATAAAGCTTGAATGTTTGAAAATCTAGGGTTTTCATTACCCCTTGGTCGACCACACTTGTAACCGGCCCCGGACCATGTCCTATCTGATCTTAAGCTTTCATGCGAACACTATGTGAGTTGAAACAAACCAGTTGATGGGTAGGGACGATTTGAAAGAGCTAGGTCCGACGAGGATGATGATGAATAGTGCAGGGTTCGTGGGGTTCCAAAAGTGAACGAACCTGTGGGAGCCGAACCTAGTTGATGTTGATCATCACAACCACCGAACCTTTCTTACATAACCGCAGCTCAACCCTACGAAGCTCCATGCAAGAAAGAACTGGACGAACCCTTGGAGACAAACGAACCCAGCACCGGGCTGTCGTGAACCTATGGATCAGAAAACCTTCCATGACGAACCTAAACTAGGGATGAACCTCCTTTCCTGCTCACGAATCTCATACGAACGAACCCATGGATGAACATTGCTAATTCGAACCTTTCATGCAAGCGAACCTGCGTGTTTGGTATCACGAACCTGCAGGGTTAAACCATTCTCAGCCGAACCTTGTGCATAGCCGAACCTTTCCAGCCATGCGAACCTCCATGATGACCGAACCTTCATTCGAACGAACCCTAAGGTTCGCCGGAGCAGTGACACCACCGAACCTAGGCCAGGAATGAAGGTAGAGGTTGTAGCCGAACCATGGGTGAGCGAACCTTAAGGTTCGCTGGACTTGGGCTAAGTTTCACTCACCCGGAACTACCTTTGACCATCTAATTTCATTCGGACGCATTTCATGCACGAGATAGCCACCTACTTTTTGGCCCATGAAACTATCCTAGCCCACCCATTTATTCGGCCCACAACTATTTGTCCCACCCAATTACTGATCCGGCTCATGTAACTCATGTGGCCCAAGAGTACTTGACTAGGCCCAACATCACTTAGTTGGCCAATGTGATGGGATTTGGCCTACATATTCGGCCCACTTTGGGTTGTTCGGCCCAATGGATTAGTTAGGCCCATGTGGTTAAGGGTGTAACCTACTGAGCTAAATCAAACATAAATACATGCAAAGATTGGTATGATAAATCTAATCTATTACAAGGGTGGTGGAAATTTGGGTTAAAGCACATGTAGGAAACAAATAAACACGTCATTTACAGATATTAACTCTTTACTCAAGAATAATCTATGAGGCTCTACAATATACCTATTAATTAAATAACAACATATTCAAGTTTTACTTGGAAAACATACGAGGCCGAACGACAACCGAGACCTACGAGTGTTAGCCAATTTTAGGGCTAACACATACACATGTACGAATTTCAATAACTTATATTTACAAGTTACAAACAACTCGAAATCGATAAAGGATCGTGAAAACAAATTCAAGTACAATCAAGAGCACGTGCACTATTTCTTTAAGCTAAGTCAACCACAACCACAGCAAGGTGAGTACATTTGTCCCTTTTCTAACATATTTGTTTTTACCTCGGGACTGAGAAGCATGTTATACATTTTAAACAATTATTGAAATGTTTTATTAAATGCTTTTACTCTTGTTCATGATGCTTATACTGATGCTTAAGCTTGTAACTCTTTAACTAGAAGCTAGGGACTAAGACTTAAACTATATGCTTGATGCTTATGCTATAAACTCAGTGCATAAACTATATGCTCGATGCTTATGCTATAAACCCTATGCTCAAACTATATGCATGATTCTTATGCTATAAACTCAATGCTCAAACTATATGCCTAATAGTTATGCTATAAATTCAATGCTTAAACTATATGCTCAATGCTTATGCTATGAACTCTATGCTCAAACTATATGCTAATACTTGAAGCTAAATGCCCAAAGCTATGATTGTGTGCTAAATGCTAAGCTTGTATCTATTCATGGGCTACGTAATTGCTAAACATTGCTAGAGCAAAGCTTGTACCCATACATTGAGATACGTGAAAGGTAAACTGTGCAAATGCTAAGCTTTAACTATATATGATATACGTAATTGCCAAACATTGCTAGAGCAAGGCTTGTATCTGCATATATGAGATATGTGAATGCTAAACTATGTATGTGCACAGCTTGTGTCTATATATGAGATACGTAATTGCCAAACATTGCTAGAGCAAGGCTTGTATCTGCATATATGAGATACGTAAACGCTAAACTATTCGGATGCTAAGCTTAAACCAATTCATGAGATACGTAATGGCTAAACTATGCTAGAGCAAAGCTTGTATCTTTTCGTGGGCTACGTAAATGCTAAACATTGCTTGAGCAAAGCTTGTACCCATGCATGAGATTGGTGAAGCTAAACTATGATTTGTGAAACATTTGTGTTTTTACAACTTACTCTAAAGCTAATCTACATGAATGCTATAAACTTGGAAACTTTTAAACAGTACACTAAAGCTATGATGAAGATAGGATTGAATGGTAGGTAAAATACTTAATTATCATTAACAACAATGTCATATGTGGTTTAGTATGTGGTGGGATGGCGTCAGGGCGGGTTGTAGGCTCAACCTTTTCGTATGCCCTATATATAAGCATACCGAATTGGATATTACATGTGATGTTAATGAGATTAAGGTTGTTACCGAAAGAGGTTTGCTAAAGCTATTTTCTACTTTTAAACTATATGATCTCACCAACCATTGCGTTGACTTTGTTTTTTTACATGCTTTCTCAGGTGACGTACAGGAGTAGGCTAAGGTTTCAGGATTGCATACTAGTATTCCCAGATAGAGGACATAGTAGACTTTTGGAAAGCACATCTTTTGTTATTGATACAAATCACTTTTGACATCTTATACAGTTACAAGATAGTAAACATTTGATTCTTTTGATAGGTTTACTTAGTTAAATTACCAAACATTGATATTGTAATTTAACTTTGTAATCCTAGTTTAATGCTTTATTGTTCTTTAGTTATTCTCAATGTTGATGCTATGTAAACTATCTGATCATCACGATTATCACCCACGATATCGCGCCCCGGGAACCTTCCGCCCGGCGGGGAAGTCGATCCGTCCCGCCAGCTCGGGGTGTGACATTTAGACCCCCAACAAAAGCCCCGTGATTTCTAGAATAATTGAATACATATCTGTGAGAATTTGAGCGTCCAAGATCTAGGGTTCTTTAGCTAATTGGGGGAAAAGAAGTCGGATTATGTTAAGAATAATTAAATTGCTTACAATTCACGGCTGCTGCCTTGGTTCAACTGGTTAAAGCTTGATGTTTCAAACATGATGGTCCCGGGTTAAAACCCTGCTGAGGCGTGTTGAACCAAATTTTTTTTTCATTTTTCATTATAACTCTTGATCAAAAATTTATTTTAACATTCTGTTTTCAAAGAAATTATTTTTAAATAAAATACGACATTTTTGTAAATATTGATATATTATCATGTTAGTAAATTATATATGTGTGTGTGTATCTCAGTTAATTGAATCCTTAAAAAAGAGTTTCATAAATTTACTCAAAGTTTTACATATTTTATAATATGTGTGTGTGTGTGTAAAAATAGTACCCAAATATTTTGAATCACTTCGTATGACTAAATTCTTATAAGTTAATGTATGTGTGTGTGTGTCTATATATATACATATATATATATATATATAAACAAACAACATACACATGTATGTTTATATGTCTGATTAAGCTTTGAATACTTTTATAAAAGTTTAAATGTTATATATAGGTTTTTAATTATAAAAAGAAACTTTACTATTATTATTTTATATGGCACATATATTTATACATCTATTTTAAATGTGATATAAACCTATCTTCAAAATTAACAAAAAATATATGAAGATTGACTATCTTTAAAAATTATTATTAACTTATTTAGGGTTTATAAACTTAACTTCTTTTAATCTTAAAACATTCAAGTGGTGTATATTTTATAGAATTTAAACTTTAAAAATACTATTTAAAGTTTAAGTGTAAACTTTCATAATAAATTAAATAAGATTTATGTACTTAAAATCCTCTAAACATAACAAACTTCTAAATATTCAAACTATACCAAAACAAAACCGAAATCGATAACCTATCTGAACTTAGGAATTCCTTAAAAACCATGGTTACTTGAACATACACATAATGAACTATTTTGGTGAACTTTGAACTTGTTTGATATACTTTGAGGTATAGCTTGACATATATTACAAAGGCTATCTCACACGTCGACATGAGTCTTCATAGCTCCTCTTTTACTTGTTTTGAACTTTTGGGGTGAAATATGTAACTTTGAACTTATCTTTAAATTTGAACTGTAGTGTGAACTTCGCTTGAACATGCATTTACTACACCTTAACTATTTAGTAACAATGATAGATCTATTGGACCAACCATCCCACTATTATTGAGTTGATTTCGGTCTGCGGTGATTTGTTTACTACTTCCGCATTGTTAGGAATGCTAGCTTGCTCAAAAATCATTTCTTAACACTATCTGAACTACGTAAGGTTTAATTACATGTTTTACTTCATATTGGTTTATTACCACATGTGTCAATTTATCTTTTATCAAACTATTTTTGTGGGTGTGCTTAAACCTATGAAGCTCACTAACTCTTTGTAGTTGACACTTGATTTTTAGACATTTTTAAAAGCATTGAGAGCATGTTACTTCATTTTGAGTGCCTTGAGAACCTTAAAGTTTGTTATGCCACAAGTGTCTTTCAAAAGAGGGCACTCACTTGGTGGAATAGTGAAAAACGAACAAGGGGTTCGGATGCTGCTTTAGCATTGACCTGGACTGAGGTCAAACAACTTATGACTGAGGAAATCTATCATTGTAACGAAATGAGGAAGCTTGAAGCCTAATTCTGCGAACTCAAGAAAGATAGTGAAGAGAACCTTGTTTATACAACCCGTTTTCATGAGGTTAGTTTGCTTGTGCCGCACATGGTGACACCCTTGTCTTGGGCCATTTAAAACTATATTAGTGGTCTTCCTAAGCTAATCCAAGTCATTTCTTTTCATAGAAAGCCTACCACACTTGAAGATGCAATCTGACTTGCTGCAACCTTAACCGACAATCATGTCAAGGCTTGAAATCTAAACAGGATGGGGGTAAAGAAAGCTGAAACAAAGGCCAACACTGATGAGCCTTCTAAGGAGGGCAAAACTGAACCTATCAACCCCACCAAACCTAACAATCACAAACGAAAGGCTAGGAACTTTGCTATGATGACCCCTACTATTCCTGCTATCCCTATGAACCAGCACACACACTATGCACAAACAAGAAATCCTATGTGGGAGTCCAACCTCTTTGCAACACTTGTAGGTAGCATCACCCTGACAATTGACCTTGTCGTGTTTGCACCTTTTGTGGGAGGTATGGCCATCTAGCTCAAACATGCCGAATTGGACCTCTAGTGCAAGAAGGACATCAAACTCAAAATACTCTACCAATGAACCACCAACTAGCAGCACCTGTCAATCTCGCCATAGAAAATAGAAAGGCCTGCTTTGAGTGTGGTGACCCTAATAACTTTCGAAACAAATGCCAAGGATTGTGGGCAATAACCAAAGGGTAGCTCATGCCTGAACTCTTCAACTAATTTCCCAAGATGCTCAACCTAATCAAGACATTTGAATGATACGTTCCTAATAAATAATTGTATGCTTTATGTTACTTGATTTTATCGCTAATGAAATTTCGTAGCTTATAACTTTTAGCTTTTGCTTGGTAGAATACAAACTAGATTAGATAGACCATTTGACGTAGTAATGGTCTACAGTAACTCAATCGACATTAACTATATTGTACTTGGTTGTATTATGAACTTTAGGGATCACATTTCATTCATGGATCTTGTATCCACTCAGTTGTGTGCCATAGTCAACAAGTAGGGTAAACATGTAAGGCATATTTTCATTACGAGTGCACACGGAACATAAATTTGCATGTACATGTAATTACTACGAATGCGAGACACAGGACACAATTGTAGAAAACTTTGGATGATTAACTTAAACACAATAAAATTTTGGTTGAAAAGTATGACTATACGTGTATGGCCAACTACATGTAAACATCAAACAAAGTGAAACAATTTATATTGTGTAGTATTGATAGGTGATTGGTATTCTTTCAATGTATTGGTGGTGTGGTGGGTTGGTTGCGGTATACCCTATATCTAATCACCAATAGTACCTTGGGGGTAGAATATAAAGCTTGACCAATGTTAGGATTCATAGATTCGAGTGTTATCATCAAAGATGCTAATCTTAGTCAAAACTATATGGTTGAAAAATATGAACTATACCTATATGGTAAAGTATGTGTAAACATCAAACAAAGTGAAACATTTTATATTGTGTAGTATTGGTAGGTGATTGGTATGCTTTCAAGGTATTGGTGGTGTGGTGGGTTGGTTGCGGTATACCCTATATATAAGCACCATCTGTACATTGGGAGTAGAACCGAAAGCTTCATCAATGTTAGGTTTGTAGATTTTAGTGTTATCATCAAGAGAACAAATCTTAGTTAAAGCCATAAGTTGAATCAGTTGATTCTAGCATACTAGGACTTGGTGTATATTTTTATACTAATCTGATCAAAGGTCATAGTAGTTCTTATCAAGACAATTAAGCTATTTTTAATCTAAAACAAGCAAAATGAAAACTCAAAAGATGAATACATCTATCTATCTTCAGTTGAAAACTTTCAAATTCCAAACCCCACATCAAACATCAACATATGAGGTTAACATTTCAAATGATTTGATCTCATATATACACTAACAAAAATTTACATACAACTAATAAATAAGTTATCTACGACCATATTATTTGACGCACTATTTGTAGATCACAAACAATGAAACTTCATACTAATAACCAAAACATGTTCTACAAGACACGGTCTTGAACTTGATTGCTGCCATCTTTTCCTTAAAGATTTGTAGAAACTGTCTAAATGGTGTAAAGTGTGTGGTCTTAATCCATCACAAAAGCCTTCAAATCATCTTTAATCTAAAAAGAATTCAACATGAGCCAACGACGTGGCTTAAACTGCTTGATGACTTCGATTGCGATGATCGAATGTTGTAGCAAATTTAAACTAATCTTTATAACAACATATTTGGGGTTCAACAAATTCCTTTGACCCAAGGCAAGTTGCATGTCTTGAGATGTTGAACTTTAAAGTCAATTTCGCTGTTTGATTTTACCTTTTGAGCCGTAATGATCTTGGGGTGGATCTTGTTTGGGAATAAACGTAATTACAGTGTCATTCATGATCTCTGGGGATCTCGACTGCCTAAAAGCATTACTGAGAAATTCACATACAGAGACCCCTACTTCACCCCAATCTTTCTGGAAGTTGGAAGAAAACCATCTAGTCCCGGAGCTTTGTGAGGACCCATGTCAAACACAGCTTTCTTAATTTCCGGAGCTGAAACTTGTCTGTTAAGCATCTAATCCTAGTCTTTATGTTCTCTGTGTTAGAGGAGTTAGATGTCCCTCATGTTGAACAGTCTGACATCAAGTTGTTAGGACCTGAGTCGCTATGCGAACACATAACACAAGACTGAAATCAAGCTAGAGTGGTTTATGAATCAGTCATCAAGGATCTTAGCCAAACGGTGACCGGCTACGTAAGCACTTTGGGCGCAGGTTTCTCGATCGGACTTGACGAATTGTCATAAAGACGTCACTCTGCTTTATATATATATATAAAATCAAATTGGATTCTAAAATCAGATTCAATGAATTAGAAGCATTCGCAGTTTTCAGTTCGTTTGTCATCATCTTTTCTCCTCATCGCTAGCCTGTTTCCAAGAGGGGGAAGAGAAGGTCTTTCAAGTTGGAGAGCATATGAGATTTATCCATCGCAGCATTGCATCTATCGACTGGACAAAGTAACTTTCGAAGTGGACTGGGAAGGAATGCGAATAGGTATTTCAATTGTTGGACTAAATGAATAGGCAAGGAAGGCAAGGCACTTGACTGAAAGGTCCTACCCGACTCATTCTTAGGACAGGCTTAGCTCTAGCTATGTAAAATGAAGAAATTGTACAAGGGATCAATCCTATTTCACAAAGTAACTTCTCAAAGGTCGAAGGCGTAGTATCGATTACTTGTGTGGGACTACCTTTATAGGATAGATCTGATATATTGTTAGGTTTTGGTTGGACTGCTTTGTACAGAATTCACTGAGATTGACTTTAGATATCGCATTTCCGGTATAGCATTTACTGTTCGATATTTCCGGTATGTAATTGACTCGTATATAAAAAGAAAGAAAGTCTTTCAATTCCTAGTTCGATATTCCAGATATTCCATTAGAATGACTTATGTTGGACTAGCTGACTCCCTAAGCTTTCCCGTATTGCATTAGAAAGTGGGGAATTCCATCGTCTTTGGTATGCGAATTTCAAGCTGCTACTGCTCCGATAGCTGCTTTAGAGGTTGCTTAGCCAGTATCTGACTGAACTAGCTGGTTTAGATTTCATTAGTTGAAAGTCTCGCACTATTTACACTATTTAAACAAAGACTGTGTAAAATGGATATGCTATAAGGGAAGGATTGACCTGCTGGTTGACTTCTCAATTGAGAAAAGACTGGAATGAAACTGGCAATGCTCTCTTCGGTTTTCATCCGGTTGGCAATCCTCTCTTCGGTCCTAGCTGAGTTCTGTCTTAGCTTTACGGCAAAGGGATAGGGGGAGAGCTAGGCTGCATTCACCATCAAATAACGGGGTAAAAGGCTACTTTCAGATCTCTTTCCCTGTAGTCGTACTATGACTTTCTGAGGGATTGAACTCTAGTCGTACTATTCGATATCATCTAGCAAAGAAGTCAGCTATGGGCAAGACTTGGGGCGGGCCACCAAAGCGGGTTTAACCAGTTAGAGCTTAGCTGACCCCTTCTTGATTCCGTTTTTTCCCTATTTGAGATAGATGAATCAATGGAACTTTGATCCCCGGTTCCTGCTTGGTCTAATGTCTGGGTGCGTATGGCGGTACACTGAGAGCACCTTTCAAGTCGGCTGAAAAGGAAAGAAAAAAAGGCTTTCGTCGTCTTTTTCCCGCTTTCACCTTCGATTGCGGAGGGCTTTTTTCCCGGTTTTCAATTCCTCTCTGGCGAGGTTTGAACTTCGCGTGGTGGGAAGGCCTTCCCGATTCGCATCTTCCCGTCCAGCAAAGAAAGTGAAGGGGAGCGGACAGCGAGTTGGAGGACGCTGCAGAACCGCGTGATTGATCCATCTGCGCTATTCCCTAATTGAAGAAAGTTGTAAAGCCTTCAGAGCCTCAGTCCCTACCATTTTTTTTGAAGAAAATGAAAGCTGACTAGCAATCGCTCGTTTTTCTTATTAGCATGGGATTGGATGTTAATAATGAAATCAAAACATATATATTAGAAGAGAAGGCAATCCCCGTGGAATTCCTATCGATTTTCGATGGATAACAATCCATCTTTCTCGCTTTCGCTCTTTCTCCCAATCAGTCGCGAGGGTTCTGGGCATGAGAACGCAAGTGCCGGAATCAAACAAAAGGTCCGAACGTCTGAGGACGAAAGAGAAAATGCTCCGCGGGGAAGTCGTTTCCATCTAGGATAGCGTATTCGTGCCGGTTAGACGTCGGCCATGAAATCCATCACTATACCGAGCAAATCATGGGCATTCACATCTCGGTCAAAGGGAACTGTGTGCGATTCTCTCGTGAATCGCCTTCAGCAAGGTATGGCATTCAAGTTCTTAACCCAGGGAGAAATCTTTCTTCATAGATACAAGACATTCGTTGCTGATCTAAAAAAGATCTTCTCCCGTGGGCGTTAGCGGACGTTTTTCATTTTTCACTCGGTCCTTACTTCCCAAAGCAAAGGTCTTTTTGTAGGTTGACTTTGGAAAGGCGCTAAACAGGCCTATAGGTTCGCCTTTCTATTTATAATAGAAGAAGTATAATAGAATTAGTATAGAAGTCTATATCATTAGCCAAATCGTCTGAAGCATGAACAGAATCGCCTTTGTTCCGAAGGCCTAGCGAGTGAAGCGAGTTCCTTTCTTTCTTTTTTCAAAGGCAGTCCTTATCTTTCCCCGGACCGATGACTCGCTTGTTCAATACTGCTAACTATTATTGGAGGATTCCGTCCCCTCGGGACTACCAGTAGCTTCGGTTGTTGAATCTCGTGCAAGTTAGGTTGTGGTTGTATTGGCTGCAAGCGGAACGTAGGCGCTTTAGGTGTGTGTTGGCCATGCACTCTCGCGTCGTGTAATGTCGTATGTATGATAGAGGTGGTGTGGTGATTGACCTCAATGCTAATGGTTATCCCCAAGGTTCAACGAATGAATGAAGCTATGCTATGATCGTACCCGGATAGAGATGATAGTCTTCCTTTGATGTCTCCAAGCTGGCCATAATAGAATCGATAGGCGAAGCAGCCAATAGCATAGCAGTCTGTTCTCGCCTATCGATAGATAGCAGGTTGCTTCCAAGCTCAAACCATTTGAAACGGAATTGCTACTTTTTTCTTGTTATTGATAGAGTGGTATTCTCCGCCCCTGTCAAATAAAGTAGAGGGAGAGTCTTTCTCCAATGAGAATCAAGAAAGTTTTTGGGCAAGACAAGAAAGGAACTCGCCCTTTGACACCAAGGGATAAGAGCGGATTGTTGGCGATGACTTGGTGAAGGGAATCTATGAGAGAAGGTTCTCGACGAACCGGGTTCCGGCCGAATAGAGCGCGGAGCCAACGAGTTTAGTCGAACAACGTAACGAGTCTAAGGGCGCTTGAAAGGAATGGACGGGCGAAGGAAAATGAAGTATGAAATCAAAATATACTTTGGGAATGTGAGATAGGCGGACGGGGAGTACGCAGCCGAACAACCGCAGGGGCTTCCAGCAGTGATAGCTGAACTAACCAGATGGGCCGCCCAAAACCTGGAGCTGACATTGAAATCGGAAATCAATGTCGGACCCCGGCTATCCGAAGAAGGCAGACTGAAGCGGAGGAGCAGAAAATGCAACACAACAAGGGGCGAACCAAAGGCTTGCGCGAAGGAAGAAGCGAATCAATCAGAATGGAGACAGGGAGGAGAGGTAAAAGATAGATTTTCGAGCCTGAACATATAAGCAACCTTCTATCTGGCCTCTGTACCAGTAGTGGAGTGGCTTGCTATTTTCAATCAGAAAAGGAAGATTGAGCAATGCAAAGGAGAAAGAAGTTGTCCCCTCTTCTCTGGTAACCCGCCGCCGCATATGTCGAAAAAGAGGGACCGGGGAAGGAAGAACAACCGTTTGACTTTGGCACATGAGGTGGCGGGTTTGGCTAGGTAACATAATGGAAATGTAGCGGACTGCAAATCCTGGAATGACGGTTCGACCACGTCCTTGGCCTCGAGGAGTGGTGAGCAGCACGAAACTTGAATCAACCTTTTGGCATATAATATAGGGGGCTAGAAATCCACAGACAACATTCTGGAACTTCCAAACCAAAGAAATGCAACAGGAAATGAAATGTCACGCTTCAATATAATGAATTCGGTAGTATTCTACCCTATGGTAGATCGAAGGTCCTGTGTCACTTGAACTCAAATCTATCTTACCTTCAATCCATCGTTGTCCAGTCAAGCCAGCCCATAAAAAAATGTTAGACCGGCTGACACAACCGAATTGGTTGAGGAAAAGGAAAGCCCAGCGACCAAGCACTCCCGCCCCCAAAAGCGGAGACCGAAGAACCGCCAGGTTGTCGAGGACACGTCTGATGAGGAGGCCGGCGGCCTCTAAGTTTACCACCCTAACCACTAATGGACTATGAGGGGGGAAGGTGAACGGGAACCGACCGAAAACCCAAACCGCTTGACCCCTTCATACTCAATTCATTAGGGTTGGGGATGGATGGAACCAATCAGAAGTGCAAATCGCGCAAGCGAAGCTGGGAAACGGACCGCAGCGCAACGACGAGGACTCGTGTCGGAGGACTTTTGAGCGTGAGCTACCACTCATGCAGCGACAAGGACCCGCAACTCTCGAAGGGGCCACCAACCACCCGAATCACTGTAGCAAACCCTCCCTTTACTTTACTCAATGGATAGCGCTTATTCTCTTTCAATCAACAAAATGAGAAATGGGGGAGAAAGAAAAGAAAGAGGTCTTTATTGAAGAGGCTTTGCGCCCGGAATAGGACTAATGCAGACCCAGAAGAATGGGTCTGGGCTTTCGAAAAGATGAATATGCAAAGGGTAAGGTAAAGAGAAAGTCTTTTGAACAACCAACCTGACATAAGGATTCTAGCTCGCCCACTTAGAGCAGATGGAGATTCTCGGACGGGGAAAGGCGGCACTCGACATCTATTAAACAAGACCAAGAACAAAGCCATACCATGCCCTCGGGGGAAACTAGTGATGATTGCCATGAATGCAGCCCTCGAGGACGTGTACAAGAAGGTCTTTGCCGATTCCTATCAACATGGTGCGCCTCAGAGGGGCGTGAAAAGGCCGTGGAGACTTTGACCGAATGAATAGGGATCAATGGATAGTCATTTTTTGAGGAGGAGAATCCAGGATGAACACTTTTTTCATTCGCTATGCGCTGACTGGATGCGTACTCGCGTGATCAATCGATGGACGGGGGAATTGCGTGAATGACGAGACCGGCCTAACCTAAAGTGGGTCCTCCCCCCTTGATGGCGAATCTTGATTGACTGACACTAGGAACCGATTCGGAGAAAGAAGAAGCAA
>SZYD01002421.1:5000-12500 GCA_009363875.1 Mikania micrantha | reverse complement strand
GCACGCCGCCCGCCTGCTGGCCGGGCGAATCTAAGTTCTCTTCCAGTCAACTGTCCACCCAGTCAAGTGCAAAAAAACACAGTAGAATCACGCAATGCACGCTGCTGGTGTGCTTCCTGCTCGCGAGGAAAGAAAGAAGAGCGACAAGGTTAAGTTCAGATTTGACTGTTTGCAGCATGGGAGCAGATTACCCAAAAAATACCTGGAAAAAAAAAAGATATCTCGGTAACGAAAACTATAGGGGGCTGTATTGGCGAGATCCAACGGTGAACAGCTGCCCAAAAGAAAAACCGCCTGGAAGTCCGAGGACCTTTAGTACTGTACTCTACCCCCGAACCAGCATCCTTCGCGCCAAGCAAGACCACCCTTGTCCCTTTCCTTTATCCATATTCCGCCTCCTTCTTTGCTTTGTTCCAATAGAGTCTAAGGCAAAGCTAAAGTGGTTCGTATGCCTACTTTACCTACTTGACGAAAGGGAACGAACTTAGTTTCGTTTCCGGGTTTATGGATTGGATTCAGTCAGCCTCACTCCTTCCTTTTTATGTTGTCGTGATGGTTACCGCTCCCAAAGGCGACCCTCTCGAGTTTCCGGCTGTTTTCTAGATTGAAGTAGCCTTTCGTCGCCCCGAAAGAAGTCACTATCAAAGAGCTCGCCCTATTGAAGTACCAAAGGTGCGCTCAGCCCGGTGACTAAGAAATGGGTTTGCGCTTGAATTTCAGTGATGAGGTTTTTCAAGGGCTCTTATTGACTAAAAGTGGGTTCTTCGCTTTCCTTTAGAATGAAAGTTTCTATGAAGCCCCTACTACTTACTTTGTTTGATTCAAAAGGCGAACGGCCCCCCAAAACTCGTATGGGGTGGGGTGCTTGTGATAAGCTGCCTTGGATATGAGGAATGATCAAAAGAATAATAATAATAATAAATAAAGAAAAAAAAAGAAAAAAGAAAAAGAAAATCAAAAAGAAAGAAAAATCAAAATCAAAAGAAAAAAGAAAAAGAAAAAGAAAAGAAAAAAAGAAAGAAAGAAAAAGAAAGGAAAAGTCCGGTATTTGACGAAGATCTTTCTATCAATAGATAGGAATGAGTGTTCGATATAGGGGATAGAATCCTTTCTCTCTCCATTTTTCTTCCCCTCTAACGCGGGCCGGACGGCGGCCGGCGCGGGAGGAAGAAAGCTAAGAGAAGACGCTCTTCTCTTAGGTCCTTTTTTTCAGTGCAGGAAAGCGCTCTCTTTTTGTCATCCCTTCAGCTTTCCTTTCCAGATTGTTTATTGAACGCATTGCGTAGCTAGGACCCTTCAAATCATGTTTGAGCCTATGTTCAAACAAACAAACCCACCTCCTATTTGAGTCAGGCTGGAAAGAACGCCGCCAAGTTCAGATAAGGGAATGCTTCCCCCAACCATTAAAGGAAAGGCTCGACGAAGGGAGGGAGATGCAGCGGGGAAGGAAAAGGCTTCGGAGATCGATATTTTATTTTCATCGAAAACGAAGAAGGCCGAGGATGGCCTACGGTGCGTCTTATCTGAAGGGAACACGCTTTTTCGACCGCGGGGTGGTATGATTGTCGGGCCCTTTCCTCGTTCCGCCCGCTGGCCTATTGGGATAGCAGCCTTCGGGCTTTGCCTGCCCTTTCTAATAAAGAATTATGGCTCGGCCCGAGAAAGCGCTGGCAACAACAGAAAGGAAGGGGCCCATGTAGCTGCTGCGCCCCCCCCTCTTAGTCAATGGGGCAGCAGGTTCGGCATCTACTACAAAAGAGAGAATCCACTTCAGATAACCACGCCTCTGCTAGGCAGCGTGTGGAATGGCCGAGAGCGGACCTTATTGGATATATAATCCAAGTCGAGAGTAGAGTTACGGGAACAGCCGTCTGATGGAAAACGACTTTCACGTTCGGTTCAGAGAGCACTTTTTTCGTTGAGAATTCCTCGTTCCCTCTCGATAGACCAGCGGCGAATTCAAAACTTGCGGGGCCCTATCTATTCCCCATCTCTCGAGCCCCGAAGAAAACCCCCCTCCCCTTCGGATTCCATATCTCTTTTGACTCTATATATGTGGGCACCTGATATCTATGAGGGTTCACCCACCCCGGTTACAGCATTCCTTTCTATTGCGCCTAAAATCTCTATTTCTGCTAATATTTCACGTCTTTCTATTTATGGTTCTTATGGAGTTACATTGCAACAAATCTTCTTTTTCTGCAGCATTGCTTCTATGATCTTAGGAGCGCTGGCCGCCATGGCCCAAACGAAAGTCAAAAGACTTCTAGCTCATAGTTCAATTGGACATGTAGGTTATATTCGTACTGGTTTCTCATGTGGAACCATAGAAGGAATTCAATCACTACTAATTGGTATCTTTATTTATGCATCAATGACGATAGATGCATTCGCCATAGTTTCAGCATTACGGCAAAGCCGTGTCAAATATATAGCGGATTTGGGCGCTCTAGCCAAAACGAATCCTATTTCGGCTATTACCTTCTCCATTACTATGTTCTCCTACGCAGGAATACCCCCCGTTAGCCGGCTTTTGTAGCAAATTCTATTTGTTCTTCACCGCTTTGGGTTGTGGGGCTTACTTCCTAGCCCCAGTGGGAGTAGTGACTAGCGTTATAGGTCGTTGGGCGGCCGGAAGGTTGCCACGAGTAAGTCAGTTTGGGGACCGAAGGCAGTTCTCCGCGGACCGGACACGTAGCTTACCGAATCAGTTGCGACACAGATGGGAATGCATGCTACGAAAGATAGGGTCGAGTCTGATACATCAACCGTCTACTCAATATCCTTGTACGGGTCCACAATCACTACACGAGATGAACCTTGGTTTGGTGAATTGAAGTTGGCCTTAGATGTAATAGGACTCCCAGTTACTGTACGCGATCGTATACTGAGGTGCTCCCCGCCGGTTGTTGGAACGACGCGAGCCGGCCGGGTCTCGATTCAGAAAGATGAAGGGCCCAAAAGTCTAAATAGGGAGTGATCAATTCCCCATCTCATTGGGGGCGGAAAACGAATCGACATCTCGATGTGATACAGCCTTTTCTATTTTAGTTGGGAAAGAACGGCGAAGTCCATCCGAACCGTCCAATGAAGAATAAGAGGAGAGCAAAGCGCCAATGGCGCGCGAAGCGCATGCGGAACGGGCACGGAGAAAAGGAAGTTTGGAGGAGAAGCAGCCGAGCTCATTCCCTTCACTTCCTGGGCCCAAAGCAGTGCAGTCTTTCCTGGCCAAATAAAGGATTTGGGGCTTCTTGCTACGCTACTTCACTATCAAAATCCTTTTTTTAGTCATCGATATAAAGAGAAAGATAGATCCATCTATCCTATCCGATTTCGATTTTTTGATATCGAAAAAAGAATCTATTTCATTCAACGTTTGATTCAAAGAACTGTGCTTAGCCCTCCCCCGCTCATGAAAGGGCTCTGCTGCAACGGATGGCAGAGGGTCCGTAGTACTCGAAGCACTGGAGTGATCCAGTAGCCGGGAAGGGGCCTAGAAGTGCCTACTACTACACCACACTACACTTGGCCCTACACATTTACAGAGCTAACCCCTGTCCAGTGCCTGGCAGAGCTAAGGGGCTTCAATCCTTACTCTTTATCCTCATCTTCGCCCAGGCTAACGGGGCCTTACTTATTTAGGGGGAGAGTGGAGCCTCGAGAAGCACTGTTGAGAGGAAGATCTTTGGCCCCTCTTCATTCTCTACAGGGTTCCAACCCTTTCTTCAACATAGGTGACAAGGAGCGAGGCCGCGATGGAAGAGATCAAACACGGGAATAAGAAGTCATTCCATTACCTTTCTTTATTTTCTTTTCTTTCTTTTTTTAGAATTCTTCTTTCTTTTTTCATTTTTCTAGAGGGGGATGGAGAAAGTGGACAAAACAGACTCGCATTTCTCATCGAACAAATGCAGGAAAAGAATCATATTGAAAACGCTCCTAACCCAAGCCCTTCCTTCGTAGAGCCATGTATTGTAAGTGATCCGAACCTGCCCGGAGCGAGCCCCCATAGAGGCAAGTGAAGTTGGTGAGCCGTATGATGGGCAACTATCTCCTGCGGTTCGGAGAGGACTCAGCTCTTAGTTAGTACCCCTTGGTTTCGGGGTGGACCCTTTCACTCTATTTTATTATATACGCTTAGTGAAAAGAATGTTTTTTGATACACCTAGGACATGGATTCTATATGAACCAATGGATCGTGACAAGTCGTTACTACTAGCAATGACTTCCTCTTTCATTACTTCATTCTTTCCATATCCCTCTCCTTTGTTCTCAGTTACTCATCAAATGGCACTCAGTTCATATCTTTAATTTCAGTTCGATCATTGACAAGGTTCAAAGAAAGGGTGGGCTATTGATAAAGAATCGATTCCAAACCACAATGCTAGGAGATGGCGGGCCTCCCCTACAGACAGTATCGTCACCGCAGTAGAGTTTAACCACCAAGTTCGGGATGGATTGGTGTGGTTCCTCTACGCCTAGGACACCAGAATATCGAACCATGAACGAAGAAAGGCATGAGATAAAATAGTGATTGCGAGGCCCCAATTCTGGACACCAAAGGACTCTGCCATTCATCCCTTGGATGATAGAGAGGGAGGGCAGAGCTTTTGGTTTTTCATGTTGTCAAAGAGTTGAAACAATGGTTTTTTCATTGTTCAACTCTTTAACAACACAAAAAAACCATTGTTCAACTCTTTGACAACATGAAAAACCAAAAACTCTGCCCTCCCTCTCTATCATCCAAGGGATGGAAGGGCAGAGTCCTTTGGTGTCCAGAATTGGGGCCTCGCAATCACTATTTTATCTCATGCCTTTCTTCGTTCATGGTTCGATATTCTGGTGTCCTAGGCGTAGAGGAACCACACCAATCCATCCCGAACTTGGTGGTTAAACTCTACTGCGGTGACGATACTACTGTCCTAGGGGAGGCCCGCCATCTGCTAGCATTGTGGTTTGGAATCGATTCTATATCAATAGCCCACCCTTTCTTTGAACCTTGTCAATGATCGAACTGAAATTAAAGATTGAACTGAGTGCCATTTGATGAGTAACTGAGAACAAAGGAGAGGGATATGGAAAGAATGAAGTAATGAAAGAGGAAGTCATTGCTAGTAGTAACGACTTGTCACGATCCATTGGTTCATATAGAATCCATGTCCTAGGTGTATCAAAAAACATTCTTTTCACTAAGCGTATATAATAAAATAGAGTGAAAGGGTCCACCCCGAAACCAAGGGGGTACTAACTAAGAGCTGAGTCCTCTCCGAACCGCAGGAGATAGTTGCCCATCATACGGCTCACCAACTTCACTTGCCTCTATGGGGGGCTCGCTCGGGCAGGTTCGGATCACTTACAATACATGGCTCTACGAAGGAAGGGCTTGGGTTAGGAGCGTTTTCAATATGATTCTTTTCCTGCATTTGTTCGATGAGAAATGCGAGTCTGTTTTGTCCACTTTCTCCATCCCCCTCTAGAAAAATGAAAAAAAAGAAGAGAATTCTAAAAAAAGAAAGAAAAGAAAATAAAGAAAGGTAATGGAATGACTTCTTATTCCCGTGTTTGATCTCTTCCATCGCAGCCTCGCTCCTTGTCACCTATGTTGAAGAAAGGGTTGGAACCCTGTAGAGAATGGCCAAAGATCTTCCTCTCAACAGTGCTTCTCGAGGCTCCACTCTCCCCCCTGAATAAGTAAGGCCCCGTTAGCCTGGGCGAAGATGAGGATAAAGAGTAAGGATTGAAGCCCCCTTAGCTCTGCCAGGCACTGAACAGGGTTTAGCTCTGTAAATGTGTAGAGCCAAGTGTAGTGTGGTGTAGTAGTAGGCACTTCTAGGCCCCTTCCCAGCTACTGGATCACTCCAGTGCTTCGAGTACTACGGACCCTCTGCCATCCGTTGCAGCAGAGCCCTTTCATGAGCGGGGGAGGGCTAAGCACAGTTCTTTGAATCAAACGTTGAATGAAATAGATTCTTTTTTCGATATCAAAAAATCGAAATCGGATAGGATAGATGGATCTATCTTTCTCTTTATATAGATGACTAAAAAAAGGATTTTGATAGTGAAGTAGCGTAGCAAGAAGCCCCAAATCCTTTATTTGGCCAGGAAAGACTGCACTGCTTTGGGCCCAGGAAGCGAAGGGAATGAGCTCGGCTGCTTCTCCTCCAAACTTCCTTTTCTCCGTGCCCGTTCCGCATGCGCTTCGCACGCCATTGGCGCTTTGCTCTCCTCTTATTCTTCATTGGACGGTTCGGATGGACTTCGCCGTTCTTTCCCAACTAAAATAGAAAAGGCTGTATCACATCGAAATGTCGATTCGTTTTCCGCCCCCAATGAGATGGGGAATTGATCACTCCCTATTTAGACTTTTGGGCCCTTCATCTTTCTGAATCGAGACCCGGCCCGGCTCGCGTCGTTCCAACAACCGGCGGGGAGCACCTCAGTATACGATCGCGTACAGTAACTGGGAGTCCTATTACATCTAAGGACAACTTCAATTCACCAAACCAAGGTTCATCTCGTGTAGTGATTGTGGACCCGTACAAGGATATTGAGTAGACGGTTGATGTATCAGACTCGACCCTATCTTTCGTAGCATGCATTCCCATTTGTGTCGCAACTGATTCGGTAAGCTACATGTCCGGTCCGCGGAGAACTGCCTTCGGTCCCCCAAACTGACTTACTCGTGGCAACCTTCCGGCCGCCCAACGACCTATAACGCTAGTCACTACTCCCACTGGGGCTAGGAAGTAAGCCCCACAACCCAAAGAGGCGAAGAACAAATAGAATTTGCTACAAAAGCCGGCTAACGGGGGGTATTCCTGCGTAGGAGAACATTGTAATGGAGAAGGTAATAGCCGAAATAGGATTCGTTTTGGCTAGAGCGCCCAAATCCGCTATATATTTGACACGGCTTTGCCGTAATGCTGAAACTATGGCGAATGCATCTATCGTCATTGATGCATAAATAAAGATACCAATTAGTAGTGATTGAATTCCTTATATGGTTCCACATGAGAAACCAGTACGAATATAACCTACATGTCCAATTGAACTATGAGCTAGAAGTCTTTTGACTTTCGTTTGGGCCATGGCGGCCAGCGCTCCTAAGATCATAGAAGCAATGCTGCAGAAAAAGAAGATTTGTTGCAATGTAGCTCCATAAGAACCATAAATAGAAAGACGTGAAATATTAGCAGAAATAGAGATTTTAGGCGCAATAGAAAGGAATGCTGTAACCGGGGTGGGTGAACCCTCATAGATATCAGGTGCCCACATATATAGAGTCAAAAGAGATATGGAATCCGAAGGGGAGGGGGGTTTTCTTCAGGGCTCGAGAGATGGGCAATAGATAGGGCCACGCAAGTTTTGAATTCGCCGCTGGTCTATCGAGAGGGAACGAGGAATTCTCAACGAAAAAAGTGCTCTCTGAACCGAACGTGAAAGTCGTTTTCCATCAGACGGCTGTTCCCGTAACTCTACTCTCGACTTGGATTATATATC
>SZYD01002420.1:0-30141 GCA_009363875.1 Mikania micrantha | reverse complement strand
CAGATCACAAAAGTTTAAAATACTTCTTTGAACAGAAAGACTTGAATATGAGACAAAGAAGATGGCTTGAGCTACTTAAAGACTATGACTGTGAGATTTTGTACCACCCAGGAAAAGCCAATGTGGTGGCTGATGCACTAAGTCGTAAGACAGAAAACTCTGCTATACAAGTTAAGTCTTACAGTTTGGTAATAACACCTGACTTTCTGAATGAGCTCAAAGATGCACAAAAGGAGGGATTGAAGGAAGAAAATGTGGGCTTCGAAAGAATCTTCGGTCAAGTTAAGAATTTAGAAGAAAATGAAATTGGTGTTAAGATACGATTTGGTCGAATGTGGGTTCCACGAAATGGGGACATCAGGTCAAGGATTCTAGACGAAGCACATAAGTCACGTTACTCTATTCACCCTGCACGGAGAAACGGTATGAAGTTTAATGTAATGCAGTATGTAAACAAATGTTGACATGTGCACAAGTAAAAGCTGAACATCAGAAACCCTATGGTTATGTGCAACTCTAGAAGTTCCAGAATGGAAATGGGAAACATCACTATGGTTACCAATCTTCTAGACCGGTTAACGAAAAGTGCTCATTTCTTGCCTATACGGGAGACTTATACATCGGAGAAACTGTCTGAACTGTTTGTGAAAGAAATAATTACGAGACATGGAGTTCCAGTTTCTATAGTGTCAGATCGTGACACGCGATTCGTTTCAAGATTCTGGAAACAGTTTCATGAATCAATGGGCACAAGACTCAATATTAGCACTGCGTATCATCCTCAGACCGATGGACAGTCTGAAAGGACTATCCAAACCTTAGAAGATATGCTCAGAGCTTGTATTATTGATTTTGGTGGTAGTTGGGATGATCATTTACCATTGGTGGAATTCTCGTACAACAATAGCTACCATGCTAGTATTGGAATGCCACCATATGAGGCATTGTACGGACGGCGTTGTAGGACACCGGTATGTTGGGGAGGTGTAGGACAGAAAGAAGTGGGAAGTAAAGCTGCAGTGTTAGATTTGACAGAAAAGCTTCAACTAGTTAAAGCGCGAATGAAAGCTGCACAGGATCGACAAAAGTCCTATGCCGATAAAAGACGGAGACCCATAGAGTTTGAAGTAGGTGATCAAGTACTGTTAAAAGTTTCACCATGGAAGGGAGTTATTCGATTCAGGAAGAGAGGAAAGTTGAGTCCGAGATTTATTGGACCTTTTCGAATAATGGCACGGGTCGGTAAGGTAGCTTACCAATTAGATCTACCAGACGAACTGAGTGGAATTCATCCGACATTTCACGTTTCACATTTGAGAAAATGTCTAGCGGATGATGTAGCATATGTGCCTTTAAATGATATTGAAGTTGATGAAAAGTTGAATTACATAGAAGAACCAGTTGCAATTATTGATACGAAAGAGAAACAGTTACGTAACAAGATGATTAGGCAAGTTAAGGTTCAATGGAAACACCGAAAAGGATCTGAGGCGACATGGGAAACTGAAGATGAGATGAAACGGCTCTACCCACATTTGTTTGAAATGTAACAGGTTTCGAGGACGAAACCTATGGTAAGGAGGGTAGATTTGTAACAACCGAAATTTTAGTGATTTAATAATAAACGTACAAGATTTCGGTTATTGTTGAAACTGTGACGATTGCGCACGAAAAATTCGGCAATTATGACGTGAGCACATTTGGTCGTGCTTGAAATCCACGAGGATTTAGCAACTTTTGTTATTGGGGATTGATAGTATGTGAAAAATGATGAACGTGGGCGAAAACCGTGCGCAAAACGGAGTTCGTATGCTCCCGGAATCGCGAAAACAAGTTAAAACTCAAAATGATGACGCAGAGTGACGTGGGGCGGTACGCCTGGCGCGAAGCGCCCAGTTGGGGCGATGCGCCCCAGGCTAATGTCGGCAAAAACCTTGTTTTAAGCGACCAGAACGTTTCAGAAGCTTCAAAATCGCATTTCTTCGTCCATTTCGACCTCCAGACGTGATTTTCCTCATCTAACACCTATAATCTTCAAATCAAAGCCCTCTGAACATCCAGATCGTGCCAGGAATCATATATACAAGTCCTGATCGTCGTTTTACCCGCAGAAACTCGTCAGATCAGGTAACGGTTCATTTTAACCTTCTAGTTTGATTTTGATTGATTAGATCTTGATTTTGAACGTAATGAGATAGTTAGGATTGTTGATTATTGCCTAGATGATGGCTAGGATTGATTAGAAATGAAGAACACGATGTTCTAACGGTTAAATCCTTGTTTTGAGCCGTTGTAATGCCCGGTTTGCATGAAATCACAACTATGATTATAATGGATTAATCCATTTGATTATGATGATGTAAATGATTAGTTTGGTTAATCTTTGAAATGCAAAGGTTAAATCTGAGTGTTCCAAACTAATCACAATCATTAACATACTTATTGGAACGATTATCTGATGTTTGTGATAACAGTCAGATTAGTATGTTAATCATGGTTATTAACCTATTCTAAGACTATGTTGTGATATTTCATGATATCTGGGTAATCAATGATAAGGATTTATCATTTCTAAGCCATTAATCTGTTCAGGAACTGTTCTAGCATTATAATCAACAACATTAACTATTTGATGACTTTTAAGACAATGTTTTTGACATTGAACGTTCAGAAAGATCTAATCAGTAGGTTAAAACGTAAATGACTTATTAAGGGTAAACTGATGCAGAATTATACTGTTGGTACCAGTTTACGAGAGATCTTGCTACAGCAAGACAACAGGTGAGTTCTTATAGCCCTGTTTTAAATGTTTTATCATTTTGGGCTGATATGCATGTTATAAAGTTATTTATGAAAATGATTGTATGTATGTATAAAGTTATTGTATGAAAGTGATTTTAACCTGATTATGGTCAGGTAAAGTAGGTTTTCAAGAAAAGTATGTTTTCAGATAAAGAATGTTTTAAGTCTCAACTATGGTTGAGAAGTAAATGATTTTAAGAATTTCAGCTGAGATATAACGAATGTTTTTAAAGTCTCAACTGCGGTTGAGAAAGAAATGATTATTTCTGTGTAAGACACTCGACTGAGGTCGAGGAGGAAATGTAAGACACTCGACCGAGGTCGAGGAGGAAATGTGGTTTTGCCGGCTGCGGTTGGGCAAAACTTGAGCACAGTGGTGAAAGGAGCCGCTTCTGCTTATGATGATTAAGAAGTCCTGCGTAAGAACAGGCCTGCCGACTGTGTGTCGCCAGTCAGGAAATCTTATACATGTATAAGTTATCGACTTCGGGTTGATAGTTTAAGAGCCTTGTGCTGCACAAGCCTGTTTGACTTCAGGGTCAGCAGTTGACGGTGAAGTTCCTTCACTGTATGAATTATGTTATGATGATATGTATGTTATGGAATTATGTTATGATGCTATGTATGTAATGAAATTATGATATGAGAACAGGCATGCTATGTATTTGAATTATGATATATGATGATATGAATGGATAAGGATTTTTCTAAGAAATGAACTTAGAACTCACCAGCATAAAGCTGACTTGTTTTACATGTATATCAGGTTGAATAGAATGAGAAAGGATACCAGGAGGGCTCATGGCATAGGTTGAAGACTACCCTGGCATAGACTGGCTGTATTATATAACTGTTAGAAGAGTGGGCTATGTTTCAATGTGTGTTTAATTATGTAATCACCTTAAATTCCGCTGCTATTGTAATGTAAATATGGTTTAAGGATTATGTGCTTGATGTTTGCCAACTGAGGGGCTCGGGGCCTCTCACAAGTCAAACTAATGTAATAAAAAATGGTATTTCACCTAATTGGTCAACCTTTAGACTGACTTTTAGGCATAAAACTTGATAATGGGTCAAAAAGTCAAAGTTAGTGTGATATGGGTGTTGATAGTGACAAATAAACCGGTAAATATAATTTTACACATACAACCAGCGATCATGAGATTTCTGATGCAAAAAACTACCAACGGGTTGACGAGTCAAATTAACACAATAAAATTTGCATTTCACATAGTTGGTCAACATGTAAGTATACTTTGAGGCATAAAAGTAGCTAATGGGTCGACAGGTCAACCTAATGCAATAAAGAACGGTATTTCACATAATTGGTCAACCTTTAAATTGACTTTTAGGCATAAAACTTGATAATGGGTCAAAAAGTCAAAGTTAGTGTGATATGGGTGTTGATAGTGACAAATAAACCGGTAAATATAATTTTACACATACAACCAGCGATCATGAGATTTCTGATGCAAAAAACTACCAACGGGTTGACGAGTCAAATTAACACAATAAAATTTGCATTTCACATAGTTGGTCAACATGTAAGTATACTTTGAGGCATAAAAGTAGCTAATGGGTCGACAGGTCAACCTAATGCAATAAAGAATGGTATTTCACATAATTGGTCAACCTTTAAATTGACTTTTAGGCATAAAACTTGATAATGGGTCAAAAAGTCAAAGTTAGTGTGATATGGGTGTTGATAGCGACAAATCAACCGGTAAATATAATTTTACACATACAACCTAACGATCATGAGATTTTTGATGCAAAAAACTACCAACGGGTCGACGAGTCAAATTAACGCAATAAAATTTGCATTTCACATAATTGGTCAACATGTAACTATACACGTTGCATGGACAGCCTGCCTATTGGCTAGGGTGGCCGTTGATGCGTCAGCTGTGTGGCCTTGCTGGCCGGTCAGGGGTCTTTCTTGGCTACAAACACATGGAGTATATGATACTTTTTATGGGTTGGGAGCGGATGTTCATGTATTCGGGTTGGGAGTTTAGCATGATTTTGGGAATTTTGGGCAAACATTATTTGCAAATTCCTAACAGATGCATGGCCAAGACATGGATTCTAGCTGATTTGGATTGGTGCAGGGTTGGGCAGGGGAAGGCTAATATTTACTATAGTTACACTAACAGATGGGGCTTTGGTCTGGGAGGGACTCAAAGGATTACGCACTGGTGCATGGAGGTTGACCAGGTGTGTATGCGCAGAATATTTGTAGTGTGTATGAGCAGAATATGTGTAGTGTGTGAATGTGTGCAGAACATGTGCAGTGTGTGTATAATTTTACAACCTAGCGGTCATGAGATTTTTTTATGCAAAAAACTACCAACGGGTCGACGAGTCAAATTAATGCAATAAAATTTGCATTTCACATAATTGGTCAACATGAAAGTATACTTTGAGGCATAAAAGTAGCTAATGGGTCGACAAGTCAAACTAATGCAATAAAAAATGGTATTTCACATAATTGGTCAACCTTTAAATTGACTTTTAGGCATAAAACTTGATAATGGGTCAAAAAGTCAAAGTTAGTGTGATATGGGTGTTGATAGTGACAAATAAACTGGTAAATATAATTTTACACATACAACCAGCGATCATGAGATTTCTGATGCAAAAAACTACCAACGGGTTGATGAGTCAAATTAACACAATAAAATTTGCATTTCACATAGTTGGTCAACATGTAAGTATACTTTGAGGCATAAAAGTAGCTAATGGGTCGACAAGTCAACCTAATGCAATAAAGAATGGTAGTTCACATAATTGGTCAACCTTTAAATTGACTTTTAGGCATAAAACTTGATAATGGGTCAAAAAGTCAAAGTTAGTGTGATATGGGTGTTGATAGCGACAATCAACCGGTAAATATAATTTTACACATACAACCTAACGATCATGAGATTTTTGATGCAAAAAACTACCAACGGGTCGACGAGTCAAATTAACGCAATAAAATTTGCATTTCACATAATTGGTCAACATGTAACTATACACGTTGCATGGACAGCCTGCCTATTGGCTAGGGTGGCCGGCTGATGCGTCTGGTGTGTGGCCTTGCTGGCCGGTCAGGGGTCTTTCTTGGCTACAAACACATGGAGTATATGATACTTTTTATGGGTTGGGAGCGGAGGTTCATGTATTCGGGTTGGGAGTTTAGCATGATTTTGGGTATTTTGGGCAAACATTATTTGCAAATTCCTAACAGATGCATGGCCAAGACATGGATTCGAGCTGATTTGGATTGGTGCAGGGTTGGGCAGGGAAGGCTAATATTTACTATAGTTACAGTAACAGATGGGGCTTTGGTCTGGGAGGGACTCAAAGGATTACGCACTGGTGCATGGAGGTTGACCAGGTGTGTATGCGCAGAATATTTGTAGTGTGTATGAGCAGAATATGTGTAGTGTGTGAATATGTGCAGAACATGTGCAGTGTGTGTATAATTTTACAACCTAGCGGTCATGAGATTTTTTTATGCAAAAAACTACCAACGGGTCGACGAGTCAAATTAACGCAATAAAATTTGCATTTCACATAATTGGTCAACATGTAAGTATACTTTGAGGCATAAAAGTAGCTAATGGGTCGACAAGTCAAACTAATGCAATAAAAAATGGTATTTCACCTAATTGGTCAACCTTTAGACTGACTTTTAGGCATAAAACTTGATAATGGGTCAAAAAGTCAAAGTTAGTGTGATATGGGTGTTGATAGTGACAAATAAACCGGTAAATATAATTTTACACATACAACCAGCGATCATGAGATTTCTGATGCAAAAAACTACCAACGGGTTGACGAGTCAAATTAACACAATAAAATTTGCATTTCACATAATTGGTCAACATGTAAGTTTACTTTGAGGCATAAAAGTAGCTAATGGGTCGACAAGTCAACCTAATGCAATAAAGAATGGTATTTCACATAATAGGTCAACCTTTAAATTGACTTTTAGGCATAAAACTTGATAATGGGTCAAAAAGTCAAAGTTAGTGTGATATGGGTGTTGATAGCGACAAATCAACCGGTAAATATAATTTTACACATACAACCTAACGATCATGAGATTTTTGATGCAAAAAACTACCAACGGGTCGACGAGTCAAATTAACGCAATAAAATTTGCATTTCACATAATTGGTCAACATGTAACTATACACGTTGCATGGACAGCCTGCCTATTGGCTAGGGTGGCCGGCTGATGCGTCTGCTGTGTGGCCTTGCTGGCCGGTCAGGGGTCTTTCTTGGCTACAAACACATGGAGTATATGATACTTTTTATGGGTTGGGAGCGGATGTTCATGTATTCGGGTTGGGAGTTTAGCATGATTTTGGATATTTTGGGCAAACATTATTTGCAAATTCCTAACAGATGCATGGCCAAGACATGGATTCGAGCTGATTTGGATTGGTGCAGGGTTGGGTAGGGGAAGGCTAATATTTACTATAGTTACAGTAACAGATGGGGCTTTGGTCTGGGAGGGACTCAAAGGATTACGCACTGGTGCATGGAGGTTGACCAGGTGTGTAAGCGCAGAATATTTGTAGTGTGTATGAGCAGAATATGTGTAGTGTGTGAATGTGTGCAGAACATGTGCAGTGTGTGTATAATTTTACAACCTAGCGGTCATGAGATTTTTTTATGCAAAAAACTACCAACGGGTCGACGAGTCAAATTAACGCAATAAAATTTGCATTTCACATAATTGGTCAACATGTAAGTATACTTTGAGGCATAAAAGTAGCTAATGGGTCGACAAGTCAAACTAATGCAATAAAAAATGGTATTTCACATAATTGGTCAACCTTTAAATTGACTTTTAGGCATAAAACTTGATAATGGGTCAAAAAGTCAAAGTTAGTGTGATATGGGTGTTGATAGTGACAAATAAACCGGTAAATATAATTTTACACATACAACCAGCGATCATGAGATTTCTGATGCAAAAAACTACCAACGGGTTGACGAGTCAAATTAACACAATAAAATTTGCATTTCACATAGTTGGTCAACATGTAAGTATACTTTGAGGCATAAAAGTAGCTAATGGGTCGACAAGTCAACCTAATGCAATAAAGAATGGTATTTCACATAATTGGTCAACCTTTAAATTGACTTTTAGGCATAAAACTTGATAATGGGTCAAAAAGTCAAAGTTAGTGTGATATGGGTGTTGATAGCGACAAATCAACCGGTAAATATAATTTTACACATACAACCTAACGATCATGAGATTTTTGATGCAAAAAACTACCAACGGGTCGACGAGTCAAATTAACGCAATAAAATTTGCATTTCACATAATTGGTCAACATGTAACTATACACGTTGCATGGACAGCCTGCCTATTGGTAGGGGCAGGCTGGTAGGGCTGAAGGAATGACAGACCTGGGTGCTGCATGGACAGCCTGCCTATTGGCTAGGGTGGCCGGCTGATGCGTCTGCTGTGTGGCCTTGCTGGCCGGTCAGGGGTCTTTCTTGGCTAAAAACACATGGAGTATATGATACTTTTTATGGGTTGGGAGCTGATGTTCATGTATTCAGGTTGGGAGTTTAGCATGATTTTGGGTATTTTGGGCAAACATTATTTGCAAATTCTTAACAGATGCATGGCCAAGACATGGATTCGAGCTGATTTGGATTGGTGCAGGGTTGGGCAGGGGAAGGCTAATATTTACTATAGTTAAAGTAACAGATGGGGCTTTGGTCTGGGACGGACTCAAAGGATTACGCACTGGTGCATGGAGGTTGACCAGGTGTGTATGCGCAGAATATTTGTAGTGTGTATGAGCAGAATATGTGTAGTGTGTGAATGTGTGCAGAACATGTGCAGTGTGTGTATAATTTTACAACCTAGCGGTCATGAGATTTTTTTATGCAAAAAACTACCAACGGGTCGACGAGTCAAATTAACGCAATAAAATTTGCATTTCACATAGTTGGTCAACATGTAAGTATACTTTGAGGCATAAAAGTAGCTAATGGGTCGACAAGTCAAACTAATGCAATAAAAAATGGTATTTCACATAATTGGTCAACCTTTAAATTGACTTTTAGGCATAAAACTTGATAATGGGTCAAAAAGTCAAAGTTAGTGTGATATGGGTGTTGATAGTGACAAATCAACCGGTAAATATAATTTTACACATACAACCTAACGATCATGAGATTTTTGATGCAAAAAACTACCAACGGGTCGACGAGTCAAATTAACGCAATAAAATTTGCATTTCACATAATTGGTCAACATGTAACTATACACGTTGCATGAACAGCCTGCCTATTGGTAGGGGCAAGCTGGTAGGGCTGAAGGAATGACAGACCTGGGTGCTGCATGGACAGCCTGCCTATTGGCTAGGGTGGCCGGCTGATGCGTCTGCAGTGTGGCCTTGCTGGCCGGACAGGGGTCTTTCTTGGCTACAAAAACATGGAGTATATGATACTTTTTATGGGTTGGGAGCTGATGTTCATGTATTCGGGTTGGGAGTTTAGCATGATTTTGGGTATTTTGGGCAAACATTATTTGCAAATTCCTAACAGATGCATGGCCAAGACATGGATTCGAGCTGATTTGGATTGGTGCAGGGTTGGGCACGGGAAGGCTAATATTTACTATAGTTACAGTAACAGATGGGGCTTTGGTCTGGGAGGGACTCAAAGGATTACGCACTGGTGCATGGAGGTTGACCAGGTGTGTATGCGCAGAATATTTGTAGTGTGTATGAGCAGAATATGTGTAGTGTGTGAATGTGTGCAGAACATGTGCAGTGTGTGTATAATTTTACAACCTAGCGGTCATGAGATTTTTTTATGCAAAAAACTACCAACGGGTCGACGAGTCAAATTAACGCAATAAAATTTGCATTTCACATAATTGGTCAACATGTAAGTATACTTTGAGGCATAAAAGTAGCTAATGGGTCGACAAGTCAAACTAATGCAATAAAAAATGGTATTTCACATAATTGGTCAACCTTTAAATTGACTTTTAGGCATAAAACTTGATAATGGGTCAAAAAGTCAAAGTTAGTGTGATATGGGTGTTGATAGTGACAAATAAACCGGTAAATATATTTTACACATACAACCAGCGATCATGAGATTTCTGATGCAAAAAACTACCAACGGGTTGACGAGTCAAATTAACACAATAAAATTTGCATTTCACATAATTGGTCAACATGTAAGTATACTTTGAGGCATAAAAGTAGCTAATGGGTCGACAAGTCAACCTAATGCAATAAAGAATGGTATTTCACATAATTGGTCAACCTTTAAATTGACTTTTAGGCATAAAACTTGATAATGGGTCAAAAAGTCAAAGTTAGTGTGATATGGGTGTTGATAGCGACAAATCAACCGGTAAATATAATTTTACACATACAACCTAACGATCATGAGATTTTTGATGCAAAAAACTACCAACGGGTCGACGAGTCAAATTAACGCAATAAAATTTGCATTTCACATAATTGGTCAACATGTAACTATACACGTTGCATGGACAGCCTGCCTATTGGTAGGGGCAGGCTGGTAGGGCTGAAGGAATGACAGACCTGGGTGCTGCATGGACAGCCTGCCTATTGGCTAGGGTGGCCAGCTGATGCGTCTGCAGTGTGGCCTTGCTGGCCGGTCAGGGGTCTTTCTTGGCTACAAACACATGGAGTATATGATACTTTTTATGGGTTGGGAGCTGATGTTCATGTATTCGGGTTGGGAGTTTAGCATGATTTTGGGTATTTTGGGCAAACATTATTTGCAAATTCCTAACAGATGCATGGCCAAGACATGGATTCGAGCTGATTTGGATTGGTGCAGGGTTGGGCAGGGGAATGCTAATATTTACTATAGTTACAGTAACAGATGGGGCTTTGGTCTGGGAGGGACTCAAAGGATTACGCACTGGTGCATGGAGGTTGACCAGGTGTGTATGCGCAGAATATTTGTAGTGTGTATGAGCAGAATATGTGTAGTGTGTGAATGTGTGCAGAACATGTGCAGTGTGTGTATAATTTTACAACCTAGCGGTCATGAGATTTTTTTATGCAAAAAACTACCAACGGGTCGACGAGTCAAATTAACGCAATAAAATTTGCATTTCACATAATTGGTCAACATGTAAGTATACTTTGAGGCATAAAAGTAGCTAATGGTTCGACAGGTCAAACTAATGCAATAAAAAATGGTATTTCACATAATTGGTCAACCTTTAAATTGACTTTTAGGCATAAAACTTGATAATGGGTCAAAAAGTCAAAGTTAGTGTGATATGGGTGTTGATAGTGACAAATAAACCGGTAAATATAATTTTACACATACAACCAGCGATCATGAGATTTCTGATGCAAAAAACTACCAACGGGTTGACGAGTCAAATTAACACAATAAAATTTGCATTTCACATAGTTGGTCAACATGTAAGTATACTTTGAGGCATAAAAGTAGCTAATGGGTCGACAAGTCAACCTAATGCAATAAAGAATGGTATTTCACATAATTGGTCAACCTTTAAATTGACTTTTAGGCATAAAACTTGATAATGGGTCAAAAAGTCAAAGTTAGTGTGATATGGGTGTTGATAGCGACAAATCAACCGGTAAATATAATTTTACACATACAACCTAACGATCATGAGATTTTTGATGCAAAAAACTACCAACGGGTCGACGAGTCAAATTAACGCAATAAAATTTGCATTTCACATAATTGGTCAACATGTAACTATACACGTTGCATGGACAGCCTGCCTATTGGTAGGGGCAGGCTGGTAGGGCTGAAGGAATGACAGACCTGGGTGCTGCATGGACAGCCTGCCTATTGGCTAGGGTGGCCGGCTGATGCGTCTGCTGTGTGGCCTTGCTGGCCGGTCAGGGGTCTTTCTTGGCTAAAAACACATGGAGTATATGATACTTTTTATGGGTTGGGAGCTGATGTTCATGTATTCAGGTTGGGAGTTTAGCATGATTTTGGGTATTTTGGGCAAATATTATTTGCAAATTCTTAACAGATGCATGGCCAAGACATGGATTCGAGCTGATTTGGATTGGTGCAGGGTTGGGCAGGGGAAGGCTAATATTTACTATAGTTACAGTAACAGATGGGGCTTTGGTCTGGGAGGGACTCAAAGGATTACGCACTGGTGCATGGAGGTTGACCAGGTGTGTATGCGCAGAATATTTGTAGTGTGTATGAGCAGAATATGTGTAGTGTGTGAATGTGTGCAGAACATGTGCAGTGTGTGTATAATTTTACAACCTAGCGGTCATGAGATTTTTTTATGCAAAAAACTACCAACGGGTCGACGAGTCAAATTAACGCAATAAAATTTGCATTTCACATAGTTGGTCAACATGTAAGTATACTTTGAGGCATAAAAGTAGCTAATGGGTCGACAAGTCAAACTAATGCAATAAAAATGGTATTTCACATAATTGGTCAACCTTTAAATTGACTTTTAGGCATAAAACTTGATAATGGGTCAAAAAGTCAAAGTTAGTGTGATATGGGTGTTGATAGCGACAAATCAACCAGTAAATATAATTTTACACATACAACCTAACGATCATGAGATTTTTGATGCAAAAAACTACCAACGGGTCGACGAGTCAAATTAACGCAATAAAATTTGCATTTCACATAATTGGTCAACATGTAACTATACACGTTGCATGAACAGCCTGCCTATTGGTAGGGGCAAGCTGGTAGGGCTGAAGGAATGACAGACCTGGGTGCTGCATGGACAGCCTGCCTATTGGCTAGGGTGGCCGGCTGATGCGTCTGCAGTGTGGCCTTGCTGGTCGGACAGGGGTCTTTCTTGGCTACAAACACATGGAGTATATGATACTTTTTATGGGTTGGGAGCTGATGTTCATGTATTCGGGTTGGGAGTTTAGAATGATTTTGGGTATTTTGGGCAAACATTATTTGCAAATTCCTAACAGATGCATGGCCAAGACATGGATTCGAGCTGATTTGGATTGGTGCAGGGTTGGGCAGGGAAGGCTAATATTTACTATAGTTACAGTAACAGATGGGGCTTTGGTCTGGGAGGGACTCAAAGGATTACGCACTGGTGCATGGAGGTTGACCAGGTGTGTATGCGCAGAATATTTGTAGTGTGTATGAGCAGAATATGTGTAGTGTGTGAATGTGTGCAGAACATGTGCAGTGTGTGTATAATTTTACAACCTAGCGGTCATGAGATTTTTTTATGCAAAAAACTACCAACGGGTCGACGAGTCAAATTAACGCAATAAATTTGCATTTCACATAATTGGTCAACATGTAAGTATACTTTGAGGCATAAAAGTAGCTAATGGGTCGACAAGTCAAACTAATGCAATAAAAAATGGTATTTCACATAATTGGTCAACCTTTAAATTGACTTTTAGGCATAAAACTTGATAATGGGTCAAAAAGTCAAAGTTAGTGTGATATGGGTGTTGATAGTGACAAATAAACCGGTAAATATAATTTTACACATACAACCAGCGATCATGAGATTTCTGATGCAAAAAACTACCAACGGGTTGACGAGTCAAATTAACACAATAAAATTTGCATTTCACATAATTGGTCAACATGTAAGTATACTTTGAGGCATAAAAGTAGCTAATGGGTCGACAAGTCAACCTAATGCAATAAAGAATGGTATTTCACATAATTGGTCAAACTTTAAATTGACTTTTAGGCATAAAACTTGATAATGGGTCAAAAAGTCAAAGTTAGTGTGATATGGGTGTTGATAGCGACAAATCAACCGGTAAATATAATTTTACACATACAACCTAACGATCATGAGATTTTTGATGCAAAAAACTACCAACGGGTCGACGAGTCAAATTAACGCAATAAAATTTGCATTTCACATAATTGGTCAACATGTAACTATACACGTTGCATGGACAGCCTGCCTATTGGTAGGGGCAGGCTGGTAGGGCTGAAGGAATGACAGACCTGGGTGCTGCATGGACAGCCTGCCTATTGGCTAGGGTGGCCGGCTGATGCGTCTGCAGTGTGGCCTTGCTGGCCGGTCAGGGGTCTTTCTTGGCTACAAACACATGGAGTATATGATACTTTTTATGGGTTGGGAGCTGATGTTCATGTATTCGGGTTGGGAGTTTAGCATGATTTTGGGTATTTTGGGCAAACATTATTTGCAAATTCCTAACAGATGCATGGCCAAGACATGGATTCGAGCTGATTTGGATTGGTGCAGGGTTGGGCAGGGGAATGCTAATATTTACTATAGTTACAGTAACAGATGGGGCTTTGGTCTGGGAGGGACTCAAAGGATTACGCACTGGTGCATGGAGGTTGACCAGGTGTGTATGCGCAGAATATTTGTAGTGGGTATGAGCAGAATATGTGTAGTGTGTGAATGTGTGCAGAACATGTGCAGTGTGTGTATAATTTTACAACCTAGCGGTCCTGAGATTTTTTTATGCAAAAAACTACCAACGGGACGACGAGTCAAATTAACGCAATAAAATTTGCATTTCACATAATTGGTCAACATGTAAGTATACTTTGAGGCATAAAAGTAGCTAATGGTTCGACAAGTCAAACTAATGCAATAAAAATGGTATTTCACATAATTGGTCAACCTTTAAATTGACTTTTAGGCATAAAACTTGATAATGGGTCAAAAAGTCAAAGTTAGTGTGATATGGGTGTTGATAGCGAAAAATCAACCGGTAAATATAATTTTACACATACAACCTAACGATCATGAGATTTTTGATGCAAAAAACTACCAACGGGTCGATGAGTCAGATTAACGCAATAAAATTTGCATTTCACATAATTGGTCAACATGTAACTATACACGTTGCATGGACAGCCTGCCTATTGGTAGGGGCAGGCTGGTAGGGCTGAAGGAATGACAGACCTGGGTGCTGCATGGACAGCCTTCCTATTGGCTAGGGTGGCCGGCTGATGCGTCTGCAGTGTGGCCTTGCTGGCCGGTCAGGGGTCTTTCTTGGCTACAAACACATGGAGTATATGATACTTTTTATGGGTTGGGAGCTGATGTTCATGTATTCGGGATGGGAGTTTAGCATGATTTTGGGTATTTTGGGCAAACATTATTTGAAATTCGTAACAGATGCATGGCCAAGACATGGATTCGAGCTGATTTGGATTGGTGAAGGGTTGGGCAGGGGAAGGCTAATATTTACTATAGTTACAGTAACAGATGGGGCTTTGGTCTGGGAGGGACTCAAAGGATTACGCACTGGTGCATGGAGGTTGACCAGGTGTGTATGCGCAGAATATTTATAGTGTGTATGAGCAATATATGTGTAGTGTGTGAATGTGTGCAGAACATGTGCAGTGTGTGTATAATTTTACAACCTAGCGGTCATGAGATTTTTTTATGCAAAAAACTACCAACGGGTCGACGAGTCAAATTAACGCAATAAAATTTGCATTTCACATAGTTGGTCAACATGTAAGTATACTTTGAGGCATAAAAGTAGCTAATGGGTCGACAGTCAAACTAATGCAATAAAAAATGGTATTTCACATAATTGGTCAACCTTTAAATTGACTTTTAGGCATAAAACTTGATAATGGGTCAAAAAGTCAAAGTTAGTGTGATATGGGTGTTGATAGCGACAAATCAACCGGTAAATATAATTTTACACATACAACCTAACGATCATGAGATTTTTGATGCAAAAAACTACCAACGGGTCGACGAGTCACATTAACGCAATAAAATTTGCATTTCACATAATTGGTCAACATGTAACTATACACGTTGCATGGACAGCCTGCCTATGGTAGGGGCAGGCTGGTAGGGCTGAAGGAATGACAGACCTGGGTGCTGCATGGACAGCCTGCCTATTGGCTAGGGTGGCCGGCTGATGCGTCTGCATTGTGGCCTTGCTGGCCGGACAGGGGTCTTTCTTGGCTACAAACACATGGAGTATATGATACTTTTTATGGGTTGGGAGCTGATGTTCATGTATTCGGGTTGGGAGTTTAGCATGATTTTGGGTATTTTGGGCAAACATTATTTGCAAATTCCTAACAGATGCATGGCCAAGACATGGATTCGAGCTGATTTGGATTGGTGCAGGGTTGGGCACGGGAAGGCTAATATTTACTATAGTTACAGTAACAGATGGGGCTTTGGTCTGGGAGGGACTCAAAGGATTACGCACTGGTGCATGGAGGTTGACCAGGTGTATGCGCAGAATATTTGTAGTGTGTATGAGCAGAATATGTGTAGTGTGTGAATGTGTGCAGAACATGTGCAGTGTGTGTATAATTTTACAACCTAGCGGTCATGAGATTTTTTTATGCAAAAAACTACCAACGGTCGACGAGTCAAATTAATTAACAAAATAAATTTTGCATTTCACATAATTGGTCAACATGTAAGTATACTTTGAGGCATAAAAGTAGCTAATGGGTCGACAAGTCAAACTAATGCAATAAAAAATGGTATTCACATAATTGGTCAACCTTTAATTGACTTTTAGGCATAAAACTTGATAATGGGTCAAAAAGTCAAAGTTAGTGTGATATGGGTGTTGATAGTGACAAATAAACCGGTAAATATAATTTTACACATACAACCAGCGATCATGAGATTTCTGATGCAAAAAACTACCAACGGGTTGACGAGTCAAATTCACAAAAAATTTGCATTTCACATAATTGGTCAACATGTAAGTATACTTTGAGGCATAAAAGTAGCTAATGGGTCGACAGTCAACCTAATGCAATAAAGAATGGTATTTCACATAATTGGTCAACCTTTAAATTGACTTTTAGGCTTAAAACTTGATAATGGGTCAAAAAGTCAAAGTTAGTGTGATATGGGTGTTGATAGCGACAAATCAACCGGTAAATATAATTTTACACATACAACCTAACGATCATGAGATTTTTGATGCAAAAAACTACCAACGGGTCGACGAGTCAAATTAACGCAATAAAATTTGCATTTCACATAATTGGTCAACATGTAACTACACACGTTGCATGGACAGCCTGCCTATTGGTAGGGGGCAGCTGGTAGGGCTGAAGGAATGACAGACCTGGGTGCTGCATGGACAGCCTGCCTATTGGCTAGGGTGCCGGCTGATGCGTCTGCAGTGTGGCCTTGCTGGCCGGTCAGGGGTCTTTCTTGGCTACAAACACATGGAGTATATGATACTTTTTATGGGTTGGGAGCTGATGTTCATGTATTCGGGTTGGGAGTTTAGCATGATTTTGGGTATTTTGGGCAACATTATTTGCAAATTCCTAACAGATGCATGGCCAAGACATGGATTCGAGCTGATTTGGATTGGTGCAGGGTTGGGCAGGGGAAGGCTAATATTTACTATAGTTACAGTAACAGATGGGGCTTTGGTCTGGGAGGGACTCAAAGGATTACGCACTGGTGCATGGAGGTTGACCAGGTGTGTATGCGCAGAATATTTGTAGTGTGTATGAGCAGAATATGTGTAGTGTGTGAATGTGTGCAGAACATGTGCAGTGTGTGTATAATTTTACAACCTAGCGGTCATGAGATTTTTTTATGCAAAAAACTACCAACGGGTCGACGAGTCAAATTAACGCAATAAAATTTGCATTTCACATAATTGGTCAACATGTAAGTATACTTTGAGGCATAAAAGTAGCTAATGGGTCGACAAGTCAAACTAATGCAATAAAAAATGGTATTTCACATAATTGGTCAACCTTAAATTGACTTTTAGCATAAAACTTGATAATGGGTCAAAAAGTCAAAGTTAGTGTGATATGGGTGTTGATAGCGACAAATCAACCGGTAAATATAATTTACACATACAACCTAACGATCATGAGATTTTTGATGCAAAAAACTACCAACGGGTCGACGAGTCAGTCAATTAACGCAATAAAATTTGCATTTCACATAATTGGTCCACACGTAACTATACACGTTGCATGGACAGCCTGCCTATTGGTAGGGGCAGGCTGGTAGGGCTGAAGGAATGACAGACCTGGGTGCTGCATGGACAGCCTGCCTATTGGCTAGGGTGGCCGGCTGATGCGTCTGCAGTGTGGCCTTGCTGGCCGGTCAGGGGTCTTTCTTGGCTACAAACACATGGAGTATATGATACTTTTTATGGGTGGGAGCTGATGTTTCATGTATTCGGTTGGGAGTTTAGCATGATTTTGGGTATTTTGGGCAAACATTATTTGCAAATTCCTAACAGATGCATGGCCAAGACATGGATTCGAGCTGATTTGGATTGGTGCAGGGTTGGGCAGGGAATGCTAATATTTACTATAGTTACAGTAACAGATGGGGCTTTGGTCTGGGAGGGACTCAAAGGATTACGCACTGGTGCATGGAGGTTGACCAGGTGTGTATGCGCAGAATATTTGTAGTGTGTATGAGCAGAATATGTGTAGTGTGTGAATGTGTGCAGAACATGTGCAGTGTGTGTATAATTTTACAACCTAGCGGTCATGAGATTTTTTTATGCAAAAAACTACCAACGGGTCGACGAGTCAAATTAACGCAATAAAATTTGCATTTCACATAATTGGTCAACATGTAAGTATACTTTGAGGCATAAAAGTAGCTAATGGGTCGACAAGTCAAACTAATGCAATAAAAAATGGTATTTCACATAATTGGTCAACCTTTAAATTGACTTTTAGGCATAAAACTTGATAATGGGTCAAAAAGTCAAAGTTAGTGTGATATGGGTGTTGATAGTGACAAATAAACCGGTAAATATAATTTTACACATACAACCAGCGATCATGAGATTTCTGATGCAAAAACTACCAACGGGTTGACGAGTCAAATTAACACAATAAAATTTGCATTTCACATAATTGGTCAACATGTAAGTATACTTTGAGGCATAAAAGTAGCTAATGGGTCGACAAGTCAACCTAATGCAATAAAGAATGGTATTTCACATAATTGGTCACCTTTAAATTGACTTTTAGGCATAAAACTTGATAATGGGTCAAAAAGTCAAAGTTAGTGTGATGGGTGTTGATAGCGACAAATCAACCGGTAATATAATTTTACACATACAACCTAACGATCATGAGATTTTTGATGCAAAAAACTACCAACGGGTCGACGAGTCAAATTAACGCAATAAAATTTGCATTTCACATAATTGGTCAACATGTAACTATACACGTTGCATGGACAGCCTGCCTATTGGTAGGGGCAGGCTGGTAGGGCTGAAGGAATGACAGACCTGGGTGCTGCATGGACAGCCTGCCTATTGGCTAGGGTGGCCGGCTGATGCGTCTGCAGTGTGGCCTTGCTGGCGGCGAGGTCAGGGTCTTTCTTGGCTACAAACACATGGAGTATATGATACTTTTTATGGGTTGGGAGCTGATGTTCATGTATTCGGGATGGGAGTTTAGCATGATTTTGGGTATTTTGGGCAAACATTATTTGCAAATTCGTAACAGATGCATGGCCAAGACATGGATTCGAGCTGATTTGGATTGGTGCAGGGTTGGGCAGGGGAAGGCTAATATTTACTATAGTTACAGTAACAGATGGGGCTTTGGTCTGGGAGGGACTCAAAGGATTACGCACTGGTGCATGGAGGTTGACCAGGTGTGTATGCACAGAATATTTATAGTGTGTATGAGCAGAATATGTGTAGTGTGTGAATGTGTGCAGAACATGTGCAGTGTGTGTATAATTTTACAACCTAGCGGTCATGAGATTTTTTTATGCAAAAAACTACCAACGGGTGACGAGTCAAATTAACACAATAAAATTTGCATTTCACATATTGGTCAACATGTAAGTATACTTTGAGGCATAAAAGTAGCTAATGGGTCGACAAGTCAACTAATGCAATAAAGAATGGTATTTCACATAATTGGTCAACCTTTAAATTGACTTTTAGGCATAAAACTTGATAATGGGTCAAAAAGTCAAAGTTAGTGTGATATGGGTGTTTGATAGCGACAAATCAACCGGTAAATATATTTTACACATACAACCTAACGATCATGAGATTTTTGATGCAAAAAACTACCAACGGGTCGACGAGTCAAATTAACGCAATAAAATTTGCATTTCACATAATTGGTCAACATGTAACTATACACGTTGATGGACAGCCTGCCTATTGTGTAGGGGCCTGCTGGTAGGGCTGAAGGAATGACAGACCTGGGTGCTGCATGGACAGCCTGCCTATTGGCTAGGGTGCCGGCTGATGCGTCTGCAGTGTGGCCTTGCTGGCCGGTCAGGGGTCTTTCTTGGCTACAAACACATGGATATATGATACTTTTTATGGGTGGGAGCTGATGTTCATGTATTCGGGTTGGGAGTTTAGCATGATTTTGGGTATTTTGGGCAAACATTATTTGCAAATTCTAACAGATGCATGGCCAAGACATGGATTCGAGCTGATTTGGATTGGTGCAGGGTTGGGCAGGGGAAGGCTAATATTTACTATAGTTACAGTAACAGATGGGGCTTTGGTCTGGGAGGGACTCAAAGGATTACGCACTGGTGCATGGAGGTTGACCAGGTGTGTATGCGCAGAATATTTGTAGTGTGTATGAGCAGAATATGTGTAGTGTGTGAATGTGTGCAGAACATGTGCAGTGTGTGTATAATTTTACAACCTAGCGGTCATGAGATTTTTTTATGCAAAAAACTACCAACGGGTCGACGAGTCAAATTAACGCAATAAAATTTGCATTTCACATAATTGGTCAACATGTAAGTATACTTTGAGGCATAAAAGTAGCTAATGGGTCGACAAGTCAAACTAATGCAATAAAAAATGGTATTTCACATAATTGGTCAACCTTTAAATTGACTTTTAGGCATAAAACTTGATAATGGGTCAAAAAGTCAAAGTTAGTGTGATATGGGTGTTGATAGTGACAAATAAACCGGTAAATATAATTTTACACATACAACCAGCGATCATGAGATTTCTGATGCAAAAAACTACCACGGGTTGACGAGTCAAATTAACACAATAAAATTTGCATTTCACATAATTGGTCAACATGTAAGTATACTTTGAGGCATAAAAGTAGCTAATGGGTCGACAAGTCAACCTAATGCAATAAAGAATGGTATTTCACATAATTGGTCAACCTTTAAATTGACTTTTAGGCATAAAACTTGATAATGGGTCAAAAAGTCAAAGTTAGTGTGATATGGGTGTTGATAGCGACAAATCAACCGGTAAATATAATTTTACACATACAACCTAACGATCATGAGATTTTTGATGCAAAAAACTACCAACGGGTCGACGAGTCAAATTAACGCAATAAAATTTGCATTTCACATAATTGGTCAACATGTAACTATACACGTTGCATGGACAGCCTGCCTATTGGTAGGGGCAGGCTGGTAGGGCTGAAGGAATGACAGACCTGGGTGCTGCATGGACAGCCTGCCTATTGGCTAGGGTGGCCGGCTGATGCGTCTGCAGTGTGGCCTTGCTGGCCGGTCAGGGGTCTTTCTTGCTACAAACACATGGAGTATATGATACTTTTATGGGTTGGGAGCTGATGTTCATGTATTCGGGTTGGGAGTTTAGCATGATTTTGGGTTTTGGGCAAACATTATTTGCAAATTCCTAACAGATGCATGGCCAAGACATGGATTCGAGCTGATTTGGATTGGTGCAGGGTTGGGCAGGGGAAGCTAATATTTACTATAGTTACAGTAACAGATGGGGCTTTGGTCTGGGAGGGACTCAAAGGATTACGCACTGGCATGGAGGTTGACCAGGTGTGTATGCGCAGAATATTTGTAGTGTGTATGAGCAGAATATGTGTAGTGTGTGAATGTGTGCAGAACATGTGCAGTGTGTGTATAATTTAACCTAGCGGTCATGAGATTTTTTTATGCAAAAAACTACCAACGGGTCGACGAGTCAAATTAACGCAATAAAATTTGCATTTCACATAATTGGTCAACATGTAAGTATACTTTGAGGCATAAAAGTAGCTAATGGGTCGACAAGTCAAACTAATGCAATAAAAAATGGTATTTCACATAATTGGTCAACCTTTAAATTGACTTTTAGGCATAAAACTTGATAATGGGTCAAAAAGTCAAAGTTAGTGTGATATGGGTGTTGATAGTGACAAATAAACCGGTAATATAATATTTTACACATACAACCAGCGATCATGAGATTTCTGATGCAAAAAACTACCAACGGGTTGACGAGTCAAATTAACACAATAAAATTTGCATTTCACATAGTTGGTCAACATGTAAGTATACTTTGAGGCATAAAAGTAGCTAATGGGTCGACAAGTCAACCTAATGCAATAAAGAATGGTATTTCACATAATTGGTCAACCTTTAAATTGACTTTTAGGCATAAAATTGATAATGGGTCAAAAAGTCAAAGTTAGTGTGATATGGGTGTTGATAGCGACAAATCAACCGGTAAATATAATTTTACACATACAACCTAACGATCATGAGATTTTTGATGCAAAAAACTACCAACGGGTCGACGAGTCAAATTAACGCAATAAAATTTGCATTTCACATAATTGGTCAACATGTAACTATACACGTTGCATGGACAGCCTGCCTATTGGTAGGGGCAGGCTGGTAGGGCTGAAGGAATGACAGACCTGGGTGCTGCATGGACAGCCTGCCTATTGGCTAGGGTGGCCGGCTGATGCGTCTGCAGTGTGGCCTTGCTGGCCGGTCAGGGGTCTTTCTTGGCTACAAACACATGGAGTATATGATACTTTTTATGGGTTGGGAGCTGATGTTCATGTATTCGGGTTGGGAGTTTAGCATGATTTTGGGTATTTTGGGCAAACATTATTTGCAAATTCCTAACAGATGCATGGCCAAGACATGGATTCGAGCTGATTTGGATTGGTGCAGGGTTGGGCAGGGGAAGGCTAATATTTACTATAGTTACAGTAACAGATGGGGCTTGGTCTGGGAGGGACTCAAAGGATTACGCACTGTGCATGGAGGTTGACCAGGTGTGTATGCGCAGAATATTTGTAGTGTGTATGAGCAGAATATGTGTAGTGTGTGAATGTGTGCAGAACATGTGCAGTGTGTGTATAATTTTACAACCTAGCGGTCATGAGATTTTTTTATGCAAAAAACTACCAACGGTCGACGAGTCAAATTAACGCAATAAAATTTGCATTTCACATAATTGGTCAACATGTAAGTATACTTTGAGGCATAAAAGTAGCTAATGGGTCGACAAGTCAAACTAATGCAATAAAAAATGGTATTTCACATAATTGGTCAACCTTTAAATTGACTTTTAGGCATAAAACTTGATAATGGGTCAAAAAGTCAAAGTTAGTGTGATATGGGTGTTGATAGTGACAAATAAACCGGTAAATATAATTTTACACATACAACCAGCGATCATGAGATTTCTGATGCAAAAAACTACCAACGGGTTGACGAGTCAAATTAACACAATAAAATTTGCATTTCACATAATTGGTCAACATGTAAGTATACTTTGAGGCATAAAAGTAGCTAATGGGTCGACAAGTCAACCTAATGCAATAAAGAATGGTATTTCACATAATTGGTCAACCTTTAAATTGACTTTTAGGCATAAAACTTGATAATGGGTCAAAAAGTCAAAGTTAGTGTGATATGGGTGTTGATAGCGACAAATCAACCGGTAAATATAATTTTACACATACAACCTAACGATCATGAGATTTTTGATGCAAAAACTACCAACGGTCGACGAGTCAAATTAACGCAATAAAATTTGCATTTCACATAATTGGTCAACATGTAACTATACACGTTGCATGGACAGCCTGCCTATTGGTAGGGGCAGTGCTGGTAGGGCTGAAGGAATGACAGACCTGGGTGCTGCATGGACAGCCTGCCTATTGGCTAGGGTGGCCGGCTGATGCGTCTGCAGTGTGGCCTTGCTGGCCGGTCAGGGGTCTTTCTTGGCTACAAACACATGGAGTATATGATACTTTTTATGGGTTGGGAGCTGATGTTCATGTATTCGGGTTGGGAGTTTAGCATGATTTTGGGTATTTTGGGCAAACATTATTTGCAAATCCTAACAGATGCATGGCCAAGACATGGATTCGAGCTGATTTGGATTGGTGCAGGTTGGGCGGGGGAAGGCTAATATTTACTATAGTTACAGTAACAGATGGGGCTTTGGTCTGGGAGGGACTCAAAGGATTACGCACTGGTGCATGGAGGTTGACCAGGTGTGTATGCGCAGAATATTTGTAGTGTGTATGAGCAGAATATGTGTAGTGTGTGAATGTGTGCAGAACATGTGCAGTGTGTGTATAATTTTACAACCTAGCGGTCATGAGATTTTTTTATGCAAAAAACTACCAACGGGTCGACGAGTCAAATTAACGCAATAAAATTTGCATTTCACATAATTGGTCAACATGTAATTACTTTGAGCATAAAAGTAGCTAATGGGTCGACAAGTCAAACTAATGCAATAAAAAAAGTAGCTAATTGGACATAAAAAATAAAATATTTCACATATATTGGTCACCTTTAAATTGACTTTAGGCATAAAACTTGATAATGGGTCAAAAAGTCAAAGTTAGTGTGATATGGGTGTTGATAGTGACAAATAAACCGGTAAATATAATTTTACACATACAACCAGCGATCATGAGATTTCTGATGCAAAAAACTACCAACGGGTTGACGAGTCAAATTAACACAATAAAATTTGCATTTCACATAATTGGTCAACATGTAAGTATACTTTGAGGCATAAAAGTAGCTAATGGGTCGACAGTCAACCTAATGCAATAAAGAATGTATTTCACATAATTGGTCAACCTTTAAATTGACTTTTAGGCATAAAACTTGATAATGGGTCAAAAGTCAAAGTTAGTGTGATATGGGTGTTGATAGCGACAAATCAACCGGTAAATATAATTTTACACATACAACCTAACGATCATGAGATTTTTGATGCAAAAAACTACCAACGGGTCGACGAGTCAAATTAACGCAATAAATTTGCATTTCACATAATTGGTCAACATGTAACTATACACGTTGCATGGACAGCCTGCCTATTGGTAGGGGCAGGCTGGTAGGCTGAAGGAATGACAGACGGGTGCTGCATGGACAGCCTGCCTATTGGCTAGGGTGGCCGGCTGATGCGTCTGCAGTGTGGCCTTGCTGGCCGGTCAGGGGTCTTTCTTGGCTACAAACACATGGAGTATATGATACTTTTTATGGTTGGGAGCTGATGTTCATGTATTCGGGTTGGGAGTTTAGCATGATTTTGGGTATTTTGGGCAAACATTATTTGCAAATTCCTAACAGATGCATGGCCAAGACATGGATTCGAGCTGATTTGGATTGGTGCAGGTTGGGCAGGGGAAGGCTAATATTTACTATAGTTACAGTAACAGATGGGGCTTTGGTCTGGGAGACTCAAAGGATTACGCACTGTGCATGGAGGTTGACCAGGTGTGTATGCGCAGAATATTTGTATGTGTATGAGCAGAATATGTGTAGTGTGTGAATGTGTGCAGAACATGTGCAGTGTGTATAATTTTACAACCTAGCGGTCATGAGATTTTTTATGCAAAAAACTACCAACGGGTCGACGAGTCAAATTAACGCAATAAATTTGCATTTCACATAATTGGTCAACATGTAAGTATACTTTGAGGCATAAAAGTAGCTAATGGGTCGACAAGTCAAACTAATGCAATAAAAAATGGTATTTCACATAATTGGTCAACCTTTAAATTGACTTTTAGGCATAAAACTTGATAATGGTCAAAAAGTCAAAGTTAGTGTGATATGGGTGTTGATAGTGACAAATAAACCGTAAATATAATTTTACACATACAACCAGCGATCATGAGATTTCTGATGCAAAAAACTACCAACGGGTTGACGAGTCAAATTAACACAATAAAATTTGCATTTCACATAGTTGGTCAACATGTAAGTATACTTTGAGGCATAAAAGTAGCTAATGGGTCGACAAGTCAACCTAATGCAATAAAGAATGGTATTTCACATAATTGGTCAACCTTTAAATTGACTTTTAGGCATAAAACTTGATAATGGGTCAAAAAGTCAAAGTTAGTGTGATATGGGTGTTGATAGCGACAAATCAACCGGTAAATATAATTTTACACATACAACCTAACGATCATGAGATTTTTGATGCAAAAAACTACCAACGGGTCGACGAGTCAAATTAACGCAATAAAATTTGCATTTCACATAATTGGTCAACATGTAACTATACACGTTGCATGGACAGCCTGCCTATTGGTAGGGGCAGGCTGGTAGGGCTGAAGGAATGACAGACCTGGGTGCTGCATGGACAGCCTGCTATTGGCTAGGGTGGCCGGCTGATGCGTCTGCAGTGTGGCCTTGCTGGCCGGTCAGGGGTCTTTCTTGGCTACAAACACATGGAGTATATGATACTTTTTATGGGTTGGGAGCTGATGTTCATGTATTCGGGTTGGGAGTTTAGCATGATTTTGGGTATTTTGGGCAAACATTATTTGCAAATTCCTAACAGATGCATGGCCAAGACATGGATTCGAGCTGATTTGGATTGGTGCAGGGTTGGGCAGGGGAAGCTAATATTTACTATAGTTACAGTAACAGATGGGGCTTTGGTCTGGGAGGGACTCAAAGGATTACGCACTGGTGCATGGAGGTTGACCAGGTGTGTATGCGCAGAATATTTGTAGTGTGTATGAGCAGAATATGTGTAGTGTGTGAATGTGTGCAGAACATGTGCAGTGTGTGTATAATTTTACAACCTAGCGGTCATGAGATTTTTTTTATGCAAAAAACTACCAACGGGTCGACGAGTCAAATTAACGCAATAAAATTTGCATTTCACATAATTGGTCAACATGTAAGTATACTTTGAGGCATAAAAGTAGCTAATGGGTCGACAAGTCAAACTAATGCAATAAAAATGGTATTTCACATAATTGGTCAACCTTTAAATTGACTTTTAGGCATAAAACTTGATAATGGGTCAAAAAGTCAAAGTTAGTGTGATATGGGTGTTGATAGTGACAAATAAACCGGTAAATATAATTTTACACATACAACCAGCGATCATGAGATTTCTGATGCAAAAAACTACCAACGGGTTGACGAGTCAAATTAACACAATAAAATTTGCATTTCACATAGTTGGTCAACATGTAAGTATACTTTGAGGCATAAAAGTAGCTAATGGGTCGACAAGTCAACCTAATGCAATAAAGAATGGTATTTCACATAATTGGTCAACCTTTAAATTGACTTTTAGGCATAAAACTTGATAATGGGTCAAAAAGTCAAAGTTAGTGTGATATGGGTGTTGATAGCGACAAATCAACCGGTAAATATAATTTTACACATACAACCTAACGATCATGAGATTTTTGATGCAAAAAACTACCAACGGGTCGACGAGTCAAATTAACGCAATAAAATTTGCATTTCACATAATTGGTCAACATGTAACTATACACGTTGCATGGACAGCCTGCCTATTGGTAGGGGCAGGCTGGTAGGGCTGAAGGAATGACAGACCTGGGTGCTGCATGGACAGCCTGCCTATTGGCTAGGGTGGCCGGCTGATGCGTCTGCAGTGTGGCCTTGCTGGCCGGTCAGGGGTCTTTCTTGGCTACAAACACATGGAGTATATGATACTTTTTATGGGTTGGGAGCTGATGTTCATGTATTCGGGTTGGGAGTTTAGCATGATTTTGGGTATTTGGGCAAACATTATTTGCAAATTCCTACAGATGCATGGCCAAGACATGGATTCGAGCTGATTTGGATTGGTGCAGGGTTGGGCAGGGAAGGCTAATATTTACTATAGTTACAGTAACAGATGGGGCTTTGGTCTGGGAGGGACTCAAAGGATTACGCACTGGTGCATGGAGGTTGACCAGGTGTGTATGCGCAGAATATTTGTAGTGTGTATGAGCAGAATATGTGTAGTGTGTGAATGTGTGCAGAACATGTGCAGTGTGTGTATAATTTTACAACCTAGCGGTCATGAGATTTTTTTATGCAAAAAACTACCAACGGGTCGACGAGTCAAATTAACGCAATAAAATTTGCATTTCACATAATTGGTCAACATGTAAGTATACTTTGAGGCATAAAAGTAGCTAATGGGTCGACAAGTCAAACTAATGCAATAAAAAATGGTATTTCACATAATTGGTCAACCTTTAAATTGACTTTTAGGCATAAAACTTGATAATGGGTCAAAAGTCAAAGTTAGTGTGATATGGGTGTTGATAGTGACAAATAAAACCGGTAAATATAATTTTACACATACAACCAGCGATCATGAGATTTCTGATGCAAAAAACTACCAACGGGTTGACGAGTCAAATTAACACAATAAAATTTGCATTTCACATAGTTGGTCAACATGTAAGTATACTTTGAGGCATAAAAGTAGCTAATGGGTCGACAAGTCAACCTAATGCAATAAAGAATGGTATTTCACATAATTGGTCAACCTTTAAATTGACTTTTAGGCATAAAACTTGATAATGGGTCAAAAAGTCAAAGTTAGTGTGATATGGGTGTTGATAGCGACAAATCAACCGGTAAATATAATTTTACACATACAACCTAACGATCATGAGATTTTTGATGCAAAAAACTACCAACGGGTCGACGAGTCAAATTAACGCAATAAAATTTGCATTTCACATAATTGGTCAACATGTAACTATACACGTTGCATGGACAGCCTGCCTATTGGTAGGGGCAGGCTGGTAGGGCTGAAGGAATGAGACCTGGGTGCTGCATGGACAGCTGCCTATTGGCTAGGGTGCCGGCTGATGCCTGCAGTGTGGCCTTGCTGGCCGTCAGGGGTCTTTCTTGGCTACAAACACATGGAGTATATGATACTTTTTATGGGTTGGGAGCTGATGTTCATGTATTCGGGTTGGGAGTTTAGCATGATTTTGGGTATTTTGGGCAAACATTATTTGCAAATTCCTAACAGATGCATGGCCAAGACATGGATTCGAGCTGATTTGGATTGGTGCAGGGTTGGGCAGGGGAAGGCTAATATTTACTATAGTTACAGTAACAGATGGGGCTTTGGTCTGGGAGGGACTCAAAGGATTACGCACTGGTGCATGGAGGTTGACCAGGTGTGTATGCGCAGAATATTTGTAGTGTGTATGAGCAGAATATGTGTATGTGTGAATGTGTGCAGAACATGTGCAGTGTGTGTATAATTTTACAACCTAGCGGTCATGAGATTTTTTTATGCAAAAACTACCAACGGGTCGACGAGTCAAATTAACGCAATAAAATTTGCATTTCACATAATTGGTCAACATGTAAGTATACTTTGAGGCATAAAAGTAGCTAATGGGTCGACAAGTCAAACTAATGCAATAAAAATGGTATTTCACATAATTGGTCAACCTTTAAATTGACTTTTAGGCATAAAACTTGATAATGGGTCAAAAAGTCAAAGTTAGTGTGATATGGGTGTTGATAGTGACAAATAAACGGTAAATATAATTTTACACATACAACCAGCGATCATGAGATTTCGATGCAAAAAACTACCAACGGGTTGACGAGTCAATTAACACAATAAAATTTGCATTTCACATAATTGGTCAACATGTAAGTATACTTTGAGGCATAAAAGTAGCTAATGGGTCGACAAGTCAACCTAATGCAATAAAGAATGGTATTTCACATAATGGTTTGGTCAACCTTTAAATTGACTTTTAGGCATAAAACTTGATAATGGGTCAAAAAGTCAAAGTTAGTGTGATATGGGTGTTGATAGCGACAAATCAACCGGTAAATATAATTTTACACATACAACCTAACGATCATGAGATTTTTGATGCAAAAAACTACCAACGGGTCGACGAGTCAAATTAACGCAATAAAATTTGCATTTCACATAATTGGTCAACATGTAACTATACACGTTGCATGGACAGCCTGCCTATTGGTAGGGCAGGCTGGTAGGGCTGAGGAATGACAGACCTGGGTGCTGCATGGACAGCCTGCCTATTGGTAGGGTGGCCGGTGATGCTCTGCAGTGTGGCCTTGCTGGCCGTCATGGTCTTTCTTGGCTACAAACACATGGAGTATATGATACTTTTTATGGGTTGGGAGCTGATTTCATGTATTCGGTTGGGAGTTTAGCATGATTTTGGGTATTTTGGGCAAACATTATTTGCAAATTCCTAACGATGCATGGCCAAGACATGGATTCGAGCTGATTTGGATTGGTGCAGGGTTGGGCAGGGGAATGCTAATATTTACTATAGTTACAGTAACAGATGGGGCTTTGGTCTGGGAGGGACTCAAAG
>SZYD01002419.1:0-45620 GCA_009363875.1 Mikania micrantha | reverse complement strand
AATTTTACACATACAACCAGCGATCATGAGATTTCTGATGCAAAAAACTACCAACGGGTTGACGAGTCAAATTAACACAATAAAATTTGCATTTCACATAGTTGGTCAACATGTAAGTATACTTTGAGGCATAAAAGTAGCTAATGGTCGACAAGTCAACCTAATGCAATAAAGAATGGTAGTTCACATAATGGTCAACCTTTAATGACTTTTAGGCATAAAAATTGATAATGGGTCAAAAAGTCAAAGTTAGTGTGATATGGGTGTTGATAGCGACAAATCAACCGGTAATATAATTTTACACATACAACCTAACGATCATGAGATTTTTGATGCAAAAAACTACCAACGGGTCGACGAGTCAAATTAACGCAATAAAATTTGCATTTCACATAATTGGTCAACATGTAAACTATACACGTTGCATGGACAGCCTGCCTATGGTGGCTAGGTTGGGTGGCGGCTGATGGCGTCTGGGGTGTGTGGCCTTGCTGGCCGGTCAGGGGTCTTTCTTGGCTACAAACACATGGAGTATATGATACTTTTTATGGGTTGCGAGCTGATGTTCATGTATCGGGTTGGGAGTTTAGCATGATTTTGGGTATGTGGGCAAACATTATTTGCAAATTCCAACAGATGCATGGCCAAGACATGGATTCGAGCTGATTTGGATTGGTGCAGGGTTGGGCAGGGGAAGGCTAATATTACTATAGTTACAGTAACAGATGGGGCTTTGGTCTGGGAGGGACTCAAAGGATTACGCACTGGTGCATGGAGGTTGACCAGGTGTGTATGCGCAGAATATTTGTAGTGGGTATGAGCAGAATATGTGTAGTGTGTGAATGTGTGCAGAACATGTGCAGTGTGTGTATAATTTTACAACCTAGCGGTCATGAGATTTTTATGCAAAAACTACCAACGGGTCGACGAGTCAAATTAACGCAATAAAATTTGCATTTCACATAATTGGTCAACATGTAAGTATACTTTGAGGCATAAAAGTAGCTAATGGGTCGACAAGTCAAACTAATGCAATAAAAAATGGTATTTCACATAATTGGTCAACCTTAAATTGAATTTTAGGCATAAAACTTGATAATGGGTCAAAAAGTCAAAGTTAGTGTGATATGGGTGTTGATAGTGACAAATAAACGGTAAATATAATTTTACACATACAACCAGCGATCATGAGATTTCTGATGCAAAAAAACTACCAACGGGTTGACGAGTCAAATTAACACAATAAAAATTTGCATTTCACATAATTGGTCAACATGTAAGTATACTTGAGGCATAAAAGTAGCTAATGGGTCGACAAGTCAACAAACCTAATGCAATAAAGAATGGTATTTCACATAATTGGTCAACCTTTAAATTGACTTTAGGCATAAAACTTGATAATGGGTCAAAAAGTCAAAGTTAGTGTGATATGGGTGTTGATAGCGACAAATCAACCGGTAAATATAATTTTACACATACAACCTAACGATCATGAGATTTTGATGCAAAAAACTACCAACGGTCGACGAGTCAAATTAACGCAATAAAATTTGCATTTCACATATTGGTCAACATGTAACTATACACGTGCATGGACAGCCTGCCTATTGGCTAGGGTGGCCGGCTGATGCGTGATGTGTGGCCTTGCTGGCCGGCAGGGGTCTTCTTGGCTACAAAACACATGGAGTATATGATACTTTTAGGGTTGGGAGCTGATGTTCATGTATTCGGGTTGGGAGTTTAGCATGATTTTGGGTATTTTGGGCAAACATTATTTGCAAATTCCTAACAGATGCATGGCCAAGACATGGATTCGAGCTGATTTGGATTGGTGCAGGGTTGGGCAGGGGAAGGCTAATATTTACTATAGTTACAGTAACAGATGGGGCTTTGGTCTGGGAGGGACTCAAAGGATTACGCACGGTGCATGGAGGTTGACCAGGTGTGTATGAGCGAATATTTGTAGTGTGTATGAGCAGAATATGTGTAGTGTGTGAATGTGTGCAGAACATGTGCAGTGTGTGTATAATTTTACAACCTAGCGGTCATGAGATTTTTTTATGCAAAAACTACCAACGGGTCGACGAGTCAAATTAACGCAATAAAATTTGCATTTCACATAATTGGTCAACATGTAAGTATACTTTGAGGCATATAAAAGTAGCTAATGGGTCGACAAGTCAAACTAATGCAATAAAAAATGGTATTTCACATAATTGGTCAACCTTTAAATTGACTTTTAGGCATAAAACTTGATAATGGGTCAAAAAGTCAAAGTTAGTGTGATATGGGTGTTGATAGTGACAAATAACCCGGTAAATATAATTTTACACATAAACCAGCGATCATGAGATTTCTGATGCAAAAAACTACCAACGGGTTGACGAGTCAAATTAAAACACAATAAAATTTGCATTTCACATAGTTGGTCAACATGTAAGTATACTTGAGGCATAAAAGTAGCTAATGGGTCGACAAGTCAACCTAATGCAATAAAGAATGGTATTTCACATAATTGGTCAACCTTTAAATTGACTTTAGGCATAAAACTTGATAATGGGTCAAAAAGTCAAAAGTTAGTGTGATATGGGTGTTGATAGCGACAAATCAACCGGTAAATATAATTTTACACATACAACCTAACGATCATGAGATTTTTGATGCAAAAAACTACCAACGGGTCGACGAGTCAAATTAACGCAATAAAATTTGCATTTCACATAATTGGTCAACATGTAACTATACACGTTGCATGGACAGCCTGCCTATTGGTAGGGGCAGGCTGGTAGGGCTGAAGGAATGACAGACCTGGGTGCTGCATGGACAGCCTGCCTATTGGCTAGGGTGGCCGGCTGATGCGTCTGCAGTGTGGCCTTGCTGGCCGGTCAGGGGTCTTTCTTGGCTAAAAACACATGGAGTATATGATACTTTTATGGGTTGGGAGCTGATGTTCATGTATTCGGGTTGGGAGTTTAGCATGATTTTGGGTATTTTGGGCAAACATTATTTGCAAATTCTAACAGATGCATGGCCAAGACATGGATTCGAGCTGATTTGGATTGGTGCAGGGTTGGGCAGGGGAAGGCTAATATTTACTATAGTTACAGTAACAGATGGGGCTTTGGTCTGGGAGGGACTCAAAGGATTACGCATGGTGCATGGAGGTTGACCAGGTGTGTATGCGCAGAATATTTGTAGTGTGTATGAGGGTTTTTGTGTGAAGATATGTGTAGTTGGAAGTGTGCAGAACATGGCAGTGTGTGTAATAATTTTACAACCTAGCGGTCATGAGATTTTTTTATGCAAAAAAACTACAACGGGTCGACGAGTCAAATTAAAAAACGCAATAAAATTTGCATTTCACATAGTTGGTCAACATGTAAGTATACTTTGAGGCATAAAAGTAGCTAATGGGTCGACAAGTCAAACTAATGCAATAAAGAATGGTATTTCACATAATTGGTCAACCTTTAAATTGACTTTTAGGCATAAAACTTGATAATGGGTCAAAAAGTCAAAGTTAGTGTGATATGGGTGTTGATAGCGACAAATCAACCGGTAAATATAATTTTACACATACAACCTAACGATCATGAGATTTTTGATGCAAAAAACTACCAACGGGTCGACGAGTCAAATTAACGCAATAAAATTTGCATTTCACATAATTGGTCAACATGTAACTATACACGTTGCATGGACAGCCTGCCTATTGGTAGGGGCAGGTGGTAGGGCTGAAGGAATGACAGACCTGGGTGCTGCATGGACAGCCTGCCTATTGGCTAGGGTGGCCGGCTGATGCGTCTGCAGTGTGGCCTTGCTGGCCGGTCAGGGGTCTTTCTTGGCTACAAACACATGGGTATATGATACTTTTTATGGGTTGGGAGCTGATGTTCATGTATTCGGTTGGAGTTTAGCATGATTTTGGGTATTTTGGGCAAACATTATTTGCAAATTCCTAACAGATGCATGGCCAAGACATGGATTCGAGCTGATTTGGATTGGTGCAGGGTTGGGCAGGGAAGGCTAATATTTACTATAGTTACAGTAACAGATGGGGCTTTGGTCTGGGAGGGACTCAAAGGATTACGCACTGTGGTGCATGGAGGTTGACCAGGTGTGTATGCGCAGAAATTTGTAGTGTGTATGAGCAGAATATGTGTAGTGTGTGAATGTGTGCAGAACATGTGCAGTGTGTGTATAATTTTACAACCTAGCGGTCATGAGATTTTTTATGCAAAAAACTACCAAAGGGTCGACGAGTCAAATTAACGCAATAAAATTTGCATTTCACATAATTGGTCAATTGTAAGTATACTTTGAGGCATAAAAGTAGCTAATGGGTCGACAAGTCAAACTATGCAATAAAAAATGGTTTTCACATAATGGTCAACCTTTAATTGACTTTTAGGCATAAACTTGATAATGGGTAAAAAGTCAAAGTTAGTGTGATATGGGTGTTGATAGTGACAAATAAACCGGTAAATATAATTTTACACATACAACCAGCGATCATGAGATTTTGATGCAAAAAACTACCAACGGGTTGACGAGTCAAATTAACACAATAAAATTTGCATTTCACATAATTGGTCAACATGTAAGTATACTTTGAGGCATAAAAGTAGCTAATGGGTCGACAAGTCAACCTAATGCAATAAAGAATGGTATTTCACATAATTGGTCAACCTTTAAATTGACTTTTAGGCATAAAACTTGATAATGGGTCAAAAAGTCAAAGTTAGTGTGATATGGGTGTTGATAGCGACAAATCAACGGTAAATATAATTTTACACATACAACCTAACGATCATGAGATTTTTGATGCAAAAAACTACCAACGGGTCGACGAGTCAAATTAACGCAATAAAATTTGCATTTCACATAATTGGTCAACATGTAACTATACACGTTGCATGGACAGCCTGCCTATTGGTAGGGGCAGGCTGGTAGGGCTGAAGGAATGACAGACCTGGGTGCTGCATGGACAGCCTGCCTATTGGCTAGGGTGGCCGGCTGATGCGTCTGCAGTGTGGCCTTGCTGGCCGGTCAGGGGTCTTTCTTGGCTACAAACACATGGAGTATATGATACTTTTTATGGGTTGGGAGCTGATGTTCATGTATTCGGGTTGGGAGTTTAGCATGATTTTGGGTATTTTGGGCAAACATTATTTGCAAATTCCTAACAGATGCATGGCCAAGACATGGATTCGAGCTGATTTGGATTGGTGCAGGGTTGGGCAGGGGAAGGCTAATATTTACTATAGTTACAGTAACAGATGGGCTTTGGTCTGGGAGGGACTCAAAGGATTACGCACTGGTGCATGGAGGTTGACCAGGTGTGTATGCGCAGAATATTGTAGTGTGTATGAGCAATATATGTGTATGTGGGTGAATGTGTGCAGAACATGTGCAGTGTGTGTATAATTTTACAACCTAGCGGTCATGAGATTTTTTATGCAAAAAACTACCAACGGGTCGACGAGTCAAATTAACGCAATAAAATTTGCATTTCACATAGTTGGTCAACATGTAAGTATACTTTGAGGCATAAAAGTAGCTAATGGGTCGACAAGTCAACCTAATGCAATAAAGAATGGTATTTCACATAATTGGTCAACCTTTAAATTGACTTTTAGGCATAAAACTTGATAATGGGTCAAAAAGTCAAAGTTAGTGTGATATGGGTGTTGATAGCGACAAATCAACCGGTAAATATAATTTTACACATACAACCTAACGATCATGAGATTTTTGATGCAAAAAACTACCAACGGGTCGACGAGTCAAATTAACGCAATAAAATTTGCATTTCACATAATTGGTCAACATGTAACTATACACGTTGCATGGACAGCCTGCCTATTGGTAGGGGCAGGCTGGTAGGGCTGAAGGAATGACAGACCTGGGTGCTGCATGGACAGCCTGCCTATTGGCTAGGGTGGCCGGCTGATGCGTCTGCAGTGTGGCCTTGCTGGCCGGTCAGGGGTCTTTCTTGGCTACAAACACATGGAGTATATGATACTTTTTATGGGTTGGGAGCTGATGTTCATGTATTCGGGTTGGGAGTTTAGCATGATTTTGGGTATTTTGGGCAAACATTATTTGCAAATTCCTAACAGATGCATGGCCAAGACATGGATTCGAGCTGATTTGGATTGGTGCAGGGTTGGGCAGGGGAAGGCTAATATTTACTATAGTTACAGTAACAGATGGGGCTTTGGTCTGGGAGGGACTCAAAGGATTACGCACTGGTGCATGGAGGTTGACCAGGTGTGTATGCGCAGAATATTTGTAGTGTGTATGAGCAGAATATGTGTAGTGTGTGAATGTGTGCAGAACATGTGCAGTGTGTGTATAATTTTACAACCTAGCGGTCATGAGATTTTTTTATGCAAAAAACTACCAACGGGTCGACGAGTCAAATTAACGCAATAAAATTTGCATTTCACATAATTGGTCAACATGTAAGTATACTTTGAGGCATAAAAGTAGCTAATGGGTCGACAAGTCAAACTAATGCAATAAAAAATGGTATTTCACATAATTGGTCAACCTTTAAATTGACTTTTAGGCATAAAACTTGATAATGGGTCAAAAAGTCAAAGTTAGTGTGATATGGGTGTTGATAGTGACAAATAAACCGGTAAATATAATTTTACACATACAACCAGCGATCATGAGATTTCTGATGCAAAAAACTACCAACGGGTTGACGAGTCAAATTAACACAATAAAATTTGCATTTCACATAGTTGGTCAACATGTAAGTATACTTTGAGGCATAAAAGTAGCTAATGGGTCGACAAGTCAACCTAATGCAATAAAGAATGGTATTTCACATAATTGGTCAACCTTTAAATTGACTTTTAGGCATAAAACTTGATAATGGGTCAAAAAGTCAAAGTTAGTGTGATATGGGTGTTGATAGCGACAAATCAACCGGTAAATATAATTTTACACATACAACCTAACGATCATGAGATTTTTGATGCAAAAAACTACCAACGGGTCGACGAGTCAAATTAACGCAATAAAATTTGCATTTCACATAATTGGTCAACATGTAACTATACACGTTGCATGGACAGCCTGCCTATTGGTAGGGGCAGGCTGGTAGGGCTGAAGGAATGACAGACCTGGGTGCTGCATGGACAGCCTGCCTATTGGCTAGGGTGGCCGGCTGATGCGTCTGCAGTGTGGCCTTGCTGGCCGGTCAGGGGTCTTTCTTGGCTACAAACACATGGAGTATATGATACTTTTTATGGGTTGGGAGCTGATGTTCATGTATTCGGGTTGGGAGTTTAGCATGATTTTGGGTATTTTGGGCAAACATTATTTGCAAATTCCTAACAGATGCATGGCCAAGACATGGATTCGAGCTGATTTGGATTGGTGCAGGGTTGGGCAGGGGAAGGCTAATATTTACTATAGTTACAGTAACAGATGGGGCTTTGGTCTGGGAGGGACTCAAAGGATTACGCACTGGTGCATGGAGGTTGACCAGGTGTGTATGCGCAGAATATTTGTAGTGTGTATGAGCAGAATATGTGTAGTGTGTGAATGTGTGCAGAACATGTGCAGTGTGTGTATAATTTTACAACCTAGCGGTCATGAGATTTTTTTATGCAAAAAACTACCAACGGGTCGACGAGTCAAATTAACGCAATAAAATTTGCATTTCACATAGTTGGTCAACATGTAAGTATACTTTGAGGCATAAAAGTAGCTAATGGGTCGACAAGTCAAACTAATGCAATAAAGAATGGTATTTCACATAATTGGTCAACCTTTAAATTGACTTTTAGGCATAAAACTTGATAATGGGTCAAAAAGTCAAAGTTAGTGTGATATGGGTGTTGATAGCGACAAATCAACCGGTAAATATAATTTTACACATACAACCTAACGATCATGAGATTTTTGATGCAAAAAACTACCAACGGGTCGACGAGTCAAATTAACGCAATAAAATTTGCATTTCACATAATTGGTCAACATGTAACTATACACGTTGCATGGACAGCCTGCCTATTGGTAGGGGCAGGCTGGTAGGGCTGAAGGAATGACAGACCTGGGTGCTGCATGGACAGCCTGCCTATTGGCTAGGGTGGCCGGCTGATGCGTCTGCAGTGTGGCCTTGCTGGCCGGTCAGGGGTCTTTCTTGGCTACAAACACATGGAGTATATGATACTTTTTATGGGTTGGGAGCTGATGTTCATGTATTCGGGTTGGGAGTTTAGCATGATTTTGGGTATTTTGGGCAAACATTATTTGCAAATTCCTAACAGATGCATGGCCAAGACATGGATTCGAGCTGATTTGGATTGGTGCAGGGTTGGGCAGGGGAAGGCTAATATTTACTATAGTTACAGTAACAGATGGGGCTTTGGTCTGGGAGGGACTCAAAGGATTACGCACTGGTGCATGGAGGTTGACCAGGTGTGTATGCGCAGAATATTTGTAGTGTGTATGAGCAGAATATGTGTAGTGTGTGAATGTGTGCAGAACATGTGCAGTGTGTGTATAATTTTACAACCTAGCGGTCATGAGATTTTTTTATGCAAAAAACTACCAACGGGTCGACGAGTCAAATTAACGCAATAAAATTTGCATTTCACATAATTGGTCAACATGTAAGTATACTTTGAGGCATAAAAGTAGCTAATGGGTCGACAAGTCAAACTAATGCAATAAAAAATGGTATTTCACATAATTGGTCAACCTTTAAATTGACTTTTAGGCATAAAACTTGATAATGGGTCAAAAAGTCAAAGTTAGTGTGATATGGGTGTTGATAGTGACAAATAAACCGGTAAATATAATTTTACACATACAACCAGCGATCATGAGATTTCTGATGCAAAAAACTACCAACGGGTTGACGAGTCAAATTAACACAATAAAATTTGCATTTCACATAGTTGGTCAACATGTAAGTATACTTTGAGGCATAAAAGTAGCTAATGGGTCGACAAGTCAACCTAATGCAATAAAGAATGGTATTTCACATAATTGGTCAACCTTTAAATTGACTTTTAGGCATAAAACTTGATAATGGGTCAAAAAGTCAAAGTTAGTGTGATATGGGTGTTGATAGCGACAAATCAACCGGTAAATATAATTTTACACATACAACCTAACGATCATGAGATTTTTGATGCAAAAAACTACCAACGGGTCGACGAGTCAAATTAACGCAATAAAATTTGCATTTCACATAATTGGTCAACATGTAACTATACACGTTGCATGGACAGCCTGCCTATTGGTAGGGGCAGGCTGGTAGGGCTGAAGGAATGACAGACCTGGGTGCTGCATGGACAGCCTGCCTATTGGCTAGGGTGGCCGGCTGATGCGTCTGCAGTGTGGCCTTGCTGGCCGGTCAGGGGTCTTTCTTGGCTACAAACACATGGAGTATATGATACTTTTTATGGGTTGGGAGCTGATGTTCATGTATTCGGGTTGGGAGTTTAGCATGATTTTGGGTATTTTGGGCAAACATTATTTGCAAATTCCTAACAGATGCATGGCCAAGACATGGATTCGAGCTGATTTGGATTGGTGCAGGGTTGGGCAGGGGAAGGCTAATATTTACTATAGTTACAGTAACAGATGGGGCTTTGGTCTGGGAGGGACTCAAAGGATTACGCACTGGTGCATGGAGGTTGACCAGGTGTGTATGCGCAGAATATTTGTAGTGTGTATGAGCAGAATATGTGTAGTGTGTGAATGTGTGCAGAACATGTGCAGTGTGTGTATAATTTTACAACCTAGCGGTCATGAGATTTTTTTATGCAAAAAACTACCAACGGGTCGACGAGTCAAATTAACGCAATAAAATTTGCATTTCACATAATTGGTCAACATGTAAGTATACTTTGAGGCATAAAAGTAGCTAATGGGTCGACAAGTCAAACTAATGCAATAAAAAATGGTATTTCACATAATTGGTCAACCTTTAAATTGACTTTTAGGCATAAAACTTGATAATGGGTCAAAAAGTCAAAGTTAGTGTGATATGGGTGTTGATAGTGACAAATAAACCGGTAAATATAATTTTACACATACAACCAGCGATCATGAGATTTCTGATGCAAAAAACTACCAACGGGTTGACGAGTCAAATTAACACAATAAAATTTGCATTTCACATAATTGGTCAACATGTAAGTATACTTTGAGGCATAAAAGTAGCTAATGGGTCGACAAGTCAACCTAATGCAATAAAGAATGGTATTTCACATAATTGGTCAACCTTTAAATTGACTTTTAGGCATAAAACTTGATAATGGGTCAAAAAGTCAAAGTTAGTGTGATATGGGTGTTGATAGCGACAAATCAACCGGTAAATATAATTTTACACATACAACCTAACGATCATGAGATTTTTGATGCAAAAAACTACCAACGGGTCGACGAGTCAAATTAACGCAATAAAATTTGCATTTCACATAATTGGTCAACATGTAACTATACACGTTGCATGGACAGCCTGCCTATTGGTAGGGGCAGGCTGGTAGGGCTGAAGGAATGACAGACCTGGGTGCTGCATGGACAGCCTGCCTATTGGCTAGGGTGGCCGGCTGATGCGTCTGCAGTGTGGCCTTGCTGGCCGGTCAGGGGTCTTTCTTGGCTACAAACACATGGAGTATATGATACTTTTTATGGGTTGGGAGCTGATGTTCATGTATTCGGGTTGGGAGTTTAGCATGATTTTGGGTATTTTGGGCAAACATTATTTGCAAATTCCTAACAGATGCATGGCCAAGACATGGATTCGAGCTGATTTGGATTGGTGCAGGGTTGGGCAGGGGAAGGCTAATATTTACTATAGTTACAGTAACAGATGGGGCTTTGGTCTGGGAGGGACTCAAAGGATTACGCACTGGTGCATGGAGGTTGACCAGGTGTGTATGCGCAGAATATTTGTAGTGTGTATGAGCAGAATATGTGTAGTGTGTGAATGTGTGCAGAACATGTGCAGTGTGTGTATAATTTTACAACCTAGCGGTCATGAGATTTTTTTATGCAAAAAACTACCAACGGGTCGACGAGTCAAATTAACGCAATAAAATTTGCATTTCACATAATTGGTCAACATGTAAGTATACTTTGAGGCATAAAAGTAGCTAATGGGTCGACAAGTCAAACTAATGCAATAAAAAATGGTATTTCACATAATTGGTCAACCTTTAAATTGACTTTTAGGCATAAAACTTGATAATGGGTCAAAAAGTCAAAGTTAGTGTGATATGGGTGTTGATAGTGACAAATAAACCGGTAAATATAATTTTACACATACAACCAGCGATCATGAGATTTCTGATGCAAAAAACTACCAACGGGTTGACGAGTCAAATTAACACAATAAAATTTGCATTTCACATAGTTGGTCAACATGTAAGTATACTTTGAGGCATAAAAGTAGCTAATGGGTCGACAAGTCAACCTAATGCAATAAAGAATGGTATTTCACATAATTGGTCAACCTTTAAATTGACTTTTAGGCATAAAACTTGATAATGGGTCAAAAAGTCAAAGTTAGTGTGATATGGGTGTTGATAGCGACAAATCAACCGGTAAATATAATTTTACACATACAACCTAACGATCATGAGATTTTTGATGCAAAAAACTACCAACGGGTCGACGAGTCAAATTAACGCAATAAAATTTGCATTTCACATAATTGGTCAACATGTAACTATACACGTTGCATGGACAGCCTGCCTATTGGTAGGGGCAGGCTGGTAGGGCTGAAGGAATGACAGACCTGGGTGCTGCATGGACAGCCTGCCTATTGGCTAGGGTGGCCGGCTGATGCGTCTGCAGTGTGGCCTTGCTGGCCGGTCAGGGGTCTTTCTTGGCTACAAACACATGGAGTATATGATACTTTTTATGGGTTGGGAGCTGATGTTCATGTATTCGGGTTGGGAGTTTAGCATGATTTTGGGTATTTTGGGCAAACATTATTTGCAAATTCCTAACAGATGCATGGCCAAGACATGGATTCGAGCTGATTTGGATTGGTGCAGGGTTGGGCAGGGGAAGGCTAATATTTACTATAGTTACAGTAACAGATGGGGCTTTGGTCTGGGAGGGACTCAAAGGATTACGCACTGGTGCATGGAGGTTGACCAGGTGTGTATGCGCAGAATATTTGTAGTGTGTATGAGCAGAATATGTGTAGTGTGTGAATGTGTGCAGAACATGTGCAGTGTGTGTATAATTTTACAACCTAGCGGTCATGAGATTTTTTTATGCAAAAAACTACCAACGGGTCGACGAGTCAAATTAACGCAATAAAATTTGCATTTCACATAATTGGTCAACATGTAAGTATACTTTGAGGCATAAAAGTAGCTAATGGGTCGACAAGTCAAACTAATGCAATAAAAAATGGTATTTCACATAATTGGTCAACCTTTAAATTGACTTTTAGGCATAAAACTTGATAATGGGTCAAAAAGTCAAAGTTAGTGTGATATGGGTGTTGATAGTGACAAATAAACCGGTAAATATAATTTTACACATACAACCAGCGATCATGAGATTTCTGATGCAAAAAACTACCAACGGGTTGACGAGTCAAATTAACACAATAAAATTTGCATTTCACATAGTTGGTCAACATGTAAGTATACTTTGAGGCATAAAAGTAGCTAATGGGTCGACAAGTCAACCTAATGCAATAAAGAATGGTATTTCACATAATTGGTCAACCTTTAAATTGACTTTTAGGCATAAAACTTGATAATGGGTCAAAAAGTCAAAGTTAGTGTGATATGGGTGTTGATAGCGACAAATCAACCGGTAAATATAATTTTACACATACAACCTAACGATCATGAGATTTTTGATGCAAAAAACTACCAACGGGTCGACGAGTCAAATTAACGCAATAAAATTTGCATTTCACATAATTGGTCAACATGTAACTATACACGTTGCATGGACAGCCTGCCTATTGGTAGGGGCAGGCTGGTAGGGCTGAAGGAATGACAGACCTGGGTGCTGCATGGACAGCCTGCCTATTGGCTAGGGTGGCCGGCTGATGCGTCTGCAGTGTGGCCTTGCTGGCCGGTCAGGGGTCTTTCTTGGCTACAAACACATGGAGTATATGATACTTTTTATGGGTTGGGAGCTGATGTTCATGTATTCGGGTTGGGAGTTTAGCATGATTTTGGGTATTTTGGGCAAACATTATTTGCAAATTCCTAACAGATGCATGGCCAAGACATGGATTCGAGCTGATTTGGATTGGTGCAGGGTTGGGCAGGGGAAGGCTAATATTTACTATAGTTACAGTAACAGATGGGGCTTTGGTCTGGGAGGGACTCAAAGGATTACGCACTGGTGCATGGAGGTTGACCAGGTGTGTATGCGCAGAATATTTGTAGTGTGTATGAGCAGAATATGTGTAGTGTGTGAATGTGTGCAGAACATGTGCAGTGTGTGTATAATTTTACAACCTAGCGGTCATGAGATTTTTTTATGCAAAAAACTACCAACGGGTCGACGAGTCAAATTAACGCAATAAAATTTGCATTTCACATAATTGGTCAACATGTAAGTATACTTTGAGGCATAAAAGTAGCTAATGGGTCGACAAGTCAAACTAATGCAATAAAAAATGGTATTTCACATAATTGGTCAACCTTTAAATTGACTTTTAGGCATAAAACTTGATAATGGGTCAAAAAGTCAAAGTTAGTGTGATATGGGTGTTGATAGTGACAAATAAACCGGTAAATATAATTTTACACATACAACCAGCGATCATGAGATTTCTGATGCAAAAAACTACCAACGGGTTGACGAGTCAAATTAACACAATAAAATTTGCATTTCACATAGTTGGTCAACATGTAAGTATACTTTGAGGCATAAAAGTAGCTAATGGGTCGACAAGTCAACCTAATGCAATAAAGAATGGTATTTCACATAATTGGTCAACCTTTAAATTGACTTTTAGGCATAAAACTTGATAATGGGTCAAAAAGTCAAAGTTAGTGTGATATGGGTGTTGATAGCGACAAATCAACCGGTAAATATAATTTTACACATACAACCTAACGATCATGAGATTTTTGATGCAAAAAACTACCAACGGGTCGACGAGTCAAATTAACGCAATAAAATTTGCATTTCACATAATTGGTCAACATGTAACTATACACGTTGCATGGACAGCCTGCCTATTGGTAGGGGCAGGCTGGTAGGGCTGAAGGAATGACAGACCTGGGTGCTGCATGGACAGCCTGCCTATTGGCTAGGGTGGCCGGCTGATGCGTCTGCAGTGTGGCCTTGCTGGCCGGTCAGGGGTCTTTCTTGGCTACAAACACATGGAGTATATGATACTTTTTATGGGTTGGGAGCTGATGTTCATGTATTCGGGTTGGGAGTTTAGCATGATTTTGGGTATTTTGGGCAAACATTATTTGCAAATTCCTAACAGATGCATGGCCAAGACATGGATTCGAGCTGATTTGGATTGGTGCAGGGTTGGGCAGGGGAAGGCTAATATTTACTATAGTTACAGTAACAGATGGGGCTTTGGTCTGGGAGGGACTCAAAGGATTACGCACTGGTGCATGGAGGTTGACCAGGTGTGTATGCGCAGAATATTTGTAGTGTGTATGAGCAGAATATGTGTAGTGTGTGAATGTGTGCAGAACATGTGCAGTGTGTGTATAATTTTACAACCTAGCGGTCATGAGATTTTTTTATGCAAAAAACTACCAACGGGTCGACGAGTCAAATTAACGCAATAAAATTTGCATTTCACATAATTGGTCAACATGTAAGTATACTTTGAGGCATAAAAGTAGCTAATGGGTCGACAAGTCAAACTAATGCAATAAAAAATGGTATTTCACATAATTGGTCAACCTTTAAATTGACTTTTAGGCATAAAACTTGATAATGGGTCAAAAAGTCAAAGTTAGTGTGATATGGGTGTTGATAGTGACAAATAAACCGGTAAATATAATTTTACACATACAACCAGCGATCATGAGATTTCTGATGCAAAAAACTACCAACGGGTTGACGAGTCAAATTAACACAATAAAATTTGCATTTCACATAATTGGTCAACATGTAAGTATACTTTGAGGCATAAAAGTAGCTAATGGGTCGACAAGTCAACCTAATGCAATAAAGAATGGTATTTCACATAATTGGTCAACCTTTAAATTGACTTTTAGGCATAAAACTTGATAATGGGTCAAAAAGTCAAAGTTAGTGTGATATGGGTGTTGATAGCGACAAATCAACCGGTAAATATAATTTTACACATACAACCTAACGATCATGAGATTTTTGATGCAAAAAACTACCAACGGGTCGACGAGTCAAATTAACGCAATAAAATTTGCATTTCACATAATTGGTCAACATGTAACTATACACGTTGCATGGACAGCCTGCCTATTGGTAGGGGCAGGCTGGTAGGGCTGAAGGAATGACAGACCTGGGTGCTGCATGGACAGCCTGCCTATTGGCTAGGGTGGCCGGCTGATGCGTCTGCAGTGTGGCCTTGCTGGCCGGTCAGGGGTCTTTCTTGGCTACAAACACATGGAGTATATGATACTTTTTATGGGTTGGGAGCTGATGTTCATGTATTCGGGTTGGGAGTTTAGCATGATTTTGGGTATTTTGGGCAAACATTATTTGCAAATTCCTAACAGATGCATGGCCAAGACATGGATTCGAGCTGATTTGGATTGGTGCAGGGTTGGGCAGGGGAAGGCTAATATTTACTATAGTTACAGTAACAGATGGGGCTTTGGTCTGGGAGGGACTCAAAGGATTACGCACTGGTGCATGGAGGTTGACCAGGTGTGTATGCGCAGAATATTTGTAGTGTGTATGAGCAGAATATGTGTAGTGTGTGAATGTGTGCAGAACATGTGCAGTGTGTGTATAATTTTACAACCTAGCGGTCATGAGATTTTTTTATGCAAAAAACTACCAACGGGTCGACGAGTCAAATTAACGCAATAAAATTTGCATTTCACATAATTGGTCAACATGTAAGTATACTTTGAGGCATAAAAGTAGCTAATGGGTCGACAAGTCAAACTAATGCAATAAAAAATGGTATTTCACATAATTGGTCAACCTTTAAATTGACTTTTAGGCATAAAACTTGATAATGGGTCAAAAAGTCAAAGTTAGTGTGATATGGGTGTTGATAGTGACAAATAAACCGGTAAATATAATTTTACACATACAACCAGCGATCATGAGATTTCTGATGCAAAAAACTACCAACGGGTTGACGAGTCAAATTAACACAATAAAATTTGCATTTCACATAATTGGTCAACATGTAAGTATACTTTGAGGCATAAAAGTAGCTAATGGGTCGACAAGTCAACCTAATGCAATAAAGAATGGTATTTCACATAATTGGTCAACCTTTAAATTGACTTTTAGGCATAAAACTTGATAATGGGTCAAAAAGTCAAAGTTAGTGTGATATGGGTGTTGATAGCGACAAATCAACCGGTAAATATAATTTTACACATACAACCTAACGATCATGAGATTTTTGATGCAAAAAACTACCAACGGGTCGACGAGTCAAATTAACGCAATAAAATTTGCATTTCACATAATTGGTCAACATGTAACTATACACGTTGCATGGACAGCCTGCCTATTGGTAGGGGCAGGCTGGTAGGGCTGAAGGAATGACAGACCTGGGTGCTGCATGGACAGCCTGCCTATTGGCTAGGGTGGCCGGCTGATGCGTCTGCAGTGTGGCCTTGCTGGCCGGTCAGGGGTCTTTCTTGGCTACAAACACATGGAGTATATGATACTTTTTATGGGTTGGGAGCTGATGTTCATGTATTCGGGTTGGGAGTTTAGCATGATTTTGGGTATTTTGGGCAAACATTATTTGCAAATTCCTAACAGATGCATGGCCAAGACATGGATTCGAGCTGATTTGGATTGGTGCAGGGTTGGGCAGGGGAAGGCTAATATTTACTATAGTTACAGTAACAGATGGGGCTTTGGTCTGGGAGGGACTCAAAGGATTACGCACTGGTGCATGGAGGTTGACCAGGTGTGTATGCGCAGAATATTTGTAGTGTGTATGAGCAGAATATGTGTAGTGTGTGAATGTGTGCAGAACATGTGCAGTGTGTGTATAATTTTACAACCTAGCGGTCATGAGATTTTTTTATGCAAAAAACTACCAACGGGTCGACGAGTCAAATTAACGCAATAAAATTTGCATTTCACATAATTGGTCAACATGTAAGTATACTTTGAGGCATAAAAGTAGCTAATGGGTCGACAAGTCAAACTAATGCAATAAAAAATGGTATTTCACATAATTGGTCAACCTTTAAATTGACTTTTAGGCATAAAACTTGATAATGGGTCAAAAAGTCAAAGTTAGTGTGATATGGGTGTTGATAGTGACAAATAAACCGGTAAATATAATTTTACACATACAACCAGCGATCATGAGATTTCTGATGCAAAAAACTACCAACGGGTTGACGAGTCAAATTAACACAATAAAATTTGCATTTCACATAGTTGGTCAACATGTAAGTATACTTTGAGGCATAAAAGTAGCTAATGGGTCGACAAGTCAACCTAATGCAATAAAGAATGGTATTTCACATAATTGGTCAACCTTTAAATTGACTTTTAGGCATAAAACTTGATAATGGGTCAAAAAGTCAAAGTTAGTGTGATATGGGTGTTGATAGCGACAAATCAACCGGTAAATATAATTTTACACATACAACCTAACGATCATGAGATTTTTGATGCAAAAAACTACCAACGGGTCGACGAGTCAAATTAACGCAATAAAATTTGCATTTCACATAATTGGTCAACATGTAACTATACACGTTGCATGGACAGCCTGCCTATTGGTAGGGGCAGGCTGGTAGGGCTGAAGGAATGACAGACCTGGGTGCTGCATGGACAGCCTGCCTATTGGCTAGGGTGGCCGGCTGATGCGTCTGCAGTGTGGCCTTGCTGGCCGGTCAGGGGTCTTTCTTGGCTACAAACACATGGAGTATATGATACTTTTTATGGGTTGGGAGCTGATGTTCATGTATTCGGGTTGGGAGTTTAGCATGATTTTGGGTATTTTGGGCAAACATTATTTGCAAATTCCTAACAGATGCATGGCCAAGACATGGATTCGAGCTGATTTGGATTGGTGCAGGGTTGGGCAGGGGAAGGCTAATATTTACTATAGTTACAGTAACAGATGGGGCTTTGGTCTGGGAGGGACTCAAAGGATTACGCACTGGTGCATGGAGGTTGACCAGGTGTGTATGCGCAGAATATTTGTAGTGTGTATGAGCAGAATATGTGTAGTGTGTGAATGTGTGCAGAACATGTGCAGTGTGTGTATAATTTTACAACCTAGCGGTCATGAGATTTTTTTATGCAAAAAACTACCAACGGGTCGACGAGTCAAATTAACGCAATAAAATTTGCATTTCACATAATTGGTCAACATGTAAGTATACTTTGAGGCATAAAAGTAGCTAATGGGTCGACAAGTCAAACTAATGCAATAAAAAATGGTATTTCACATAATTGGTCAACCTTTAAATTGACTTTTAGGCATAAAACTTGATAATGGGTCAAAAAGTCAAAGTTAGTGTGATATGGGTGTTGATAGTGACAAATAAACCGGTAAATATAATTTTACACATACAACCAGCGATCATGAGATTTCTGATGCAAAAAACTACCAACGGGTTGACGAGTCAAATTAACACAATAAAATTTGCATTTCACATAGTTGGTCAACATGTAAGTATACTTTGAGGCATAAAAGTAGCTAATGGGTCGACAAGTCAACCTAATGCAATAAAGAATGGTATTTCACATAATTGGTCAACCTTTAAATTGACTTTTAGGCATAAAACTTGATAATGGGTCAAAAAGTCAAAGTTAGTGTGATATGGGTGTTGATAGCGACAAATCAACCGGTAAATATAATTTTACACATACAACCTAACGATCATGAGATTTTTGATGCAAAAAACTACCAACGGGTCGACGAGTCAAATTAACGCAATAAAATTTGCATTTCACATAATTGGTCAACATGTAACTATACACGTTGCATGGACAGCCTGCCTATTGGTAGGGGCAGGCTGGTAGGGCTGAAGGAATGACAGACCTGGGTGCTGCATGGACAGCCTGCCTATTGGCTAGGGTGGCCGGCTGATGCGTCTGCAGTGTGGCCTTGCTGGCCGGTCAGGGGTCTTTCTTGGCTACAAACACATGGAGTATATGATACTTTTTATGGGTTGGGAGCTGATGTTCATGTATTCGGGTTGGGAGTTTAGCATGATTTTGGGTATTTTGGGCAAACATTATTTGCAAATTCCTAACAGATGCATGGCCAAGACATGGATTCGAGCTGATTTGGATTGGTGCAGGGTTGGGCAGGGGAAGGCTAATATTTACTATAGTTACAGTAACAGATGGGGCTTTGGTCTGGGAGGGACTCAAAGGATTACGCACTGGTGCATGGAGGTTGACCAGGTGTGTATGCGCAGAATATTTGTAGTGTGTATGAGCAGAATATGTGTAGTGTGTGAATGTGTGCAGAACATGTGCAGTGTGTGTATAATTTTACAACCTAGCGGTCATGAGATTTTTTTATGCAAAAAACTACCAACGGGTCGACGAGTCAAATTAACGCAATAAAATTTGCATTTCACATAATTGGTCAACATGTAAGTATACTTTGAGGCATAAAAGTAGCTAATGGGTCGACAAGTCAACCTAATGCAATAAAGAATGGTATTTCACATAATTGGTCAACCTTTAAATTGACTTTTAGGCATAAAACTTGATAATGGGTCAAAAAGTCAAAGTTAGTGTGATATGGGTGTTGATAGCGACAAATCAACCGGTAAATATAATTTTACACATACAACCTAACGATCATGAGATTTTTGATGCAAAAAACTACCAACGGGTCGACGAGTCAAATTAACGCAATAAAATTTGCATTTCACATAATTGGTCAACATGTAACTATACACGTTGCATGGACAGCCTGCCTATTGGTAGGGGCAGGCTGGTAGGGCTGAAGGAATGACAGACCTGGGTGCTGCATGGACAGCCTGCCTATTGGCTAGGGTGGCCGGCTGATGCGTCTGCAGTGTGGCCTTGCTGGCCGGTCAGGGGTCTTTCTTGGCTACAAACACATGGAGTATATGATACTTTTTATGGGTTGGGAGCTGATGTTCATGTATTCGGGTTGGGAGTTTAGCATGATTTTGGGTATTTTGGGCAAACATTATTTGCAAATTCCTAACAGATGCATGGCCAAGACATGGATTCGAGCTGATTTGGATTGGTGCAGGGTTGGGCAGGGGAAGGCTAATATTTACTATAGTTACAGTAACAGATGGGGCTTTGGTCTGGGAGGGACTCAAAGGATTACGCACTGGTGCATGGAGGTTGACCAGGTGTGTATGCGCAGAATATTTGTAGTGTGTATGAGCAGAATATGTGTAGTGTGTGAATGTGTGCAGAACATGTGCAGTGTGTGTATAATTTTACAACCTAGCGGTCATGAGATTTTTTTATGCAAAAAACTACCAACGGGTCGACGAGTCAAATTAACGCAATAAAATTTGCATTTCACATAATTGGTCAACATGTAAGTATACTTTGAGGCATAAAAGTAGCTAATGGGTCGACAAGTCAAACTAATGCAATAAAAAATGGTATTTCACATAATTGGTCAACCTTTAAATTGACTTTTAGGCATAAAACTTGATAATGGGTCAAAAAGTCAAAGTTAGTGTGATATGGGTGTTGATAGTGACAAATAAACCGGTAAATATAATTTTACACATACAACCAGCGATCATGAGATTTCTGATGCAAAAAACTACCAACGGGTTGACGAGTCAAATTAACACAATAAAATTTGCATTTCACATAGTTGGTCAACATGTAAGTATACTTTGAGGCATAAAAGTAGCTAATGGGTCGACAAGTCAACCTAATGCAATAAAGAATGGTATTTCACATAATTGGTCAACCTTTAAATTGACTTTTAGGCATAAAACTTGATAATGGGTCAAAAAGTCAAAGTTAGTGTGATATGGGTGTTGATAGCGACAAATCAACCGGTAAATATAATTTTACACATACAACCTAACGATCATGAGATTTTTGATGCAAAAAACTACCAACGGGTCGACGAGTCAAATTAACGCAATAAAATTTGCATTTCACATAATTGGTCAACATGTAACTATACACGTTGCATGGACAGCCTGCCTATTGGTAGGGGCAGGCTGGTAGGGCTGAAGGAATGACAGACCTGGGTGCTGCATGGACAGCCTGCCTATTGGCTAGGGTGGCCGGCTGATGCGTCTGCAGTGTGGCCTTGCTGGCCGGTCAGGGGTCTTTCTTGGCTACAAACACATGGAGTATATGATACTTTTTATGGGTTGGGAGCTGATGTTCATGTATTCGGGTTGGGAGTTTAGCATGATTTTGGGTATTTTGGGCAAACATTATTTGCAAATTCCTAACAGATGCATGGCCAAGACATGGATTCGAGCTGATTTGGATTGGTGCAGGGTTGGGCAGGGGAAGGCTAATATTTACTATAGTTACAGTAACAGATGGGGCTTTGGTCTGGGAGGGACTCAAAGGATTACGCACTGGTGCATGGAGGTTGACCAGGTGTGTATGCGCAGAATATTTGTAGTGTGTATGAGCAGAATATGTGTAGTGTGTGAATGTGTGCAGAACATGTGCAGTGTGTGTATAATTTTACAACCTAGCGGTCATGAGATTTTTTTATGCAAAAAACTACCAACGGGTCGACGAGTCAAATTAACGCAATAAAATTTGCATTTCACATAATTGGTCAACATGTAAGTATACTTTGAGGCATAAAAGTAGCTAATGGGTCGACAAGTCAAACTAATGCAATAAAAAATGGTATTTCACATAATTGGTCAACCTTTAAATTGACTTTTAGGCATAAAACTTGATAATGGGTCAAAAAGTCAAAGTTAGTGTGATATGGGTGTTGATAGTGACAAATAAACCGGTAAATATAATTTTACACATACAACCAGCGATCATGAGATTTCTGATGCAAAAAACTACCAACGGGTTGACGAGTCAAATTAACACAATAAAATTTGCATTTCACATAGTTGGTCAACATGTAAGTATACTTTGAGGCATAAAAGTAGCTAATGGGTCGACAAGTCAACCTAATGCAATAAAGAATGGTATTTCACATAATTGGTCAACCTTTAAATTGACTTTTAGGCATAAAACTTGATAATGGGTCAAAAAGTCAAAGTTAGTGTGATATGGGTGTTGATAGCGACAAATCAACCGGTAAATATAATTTTACACATACAACCTAACGATCATGAGATTTTTGATGCAAAAAACTACCAACGGGTCGACGAGTCAAATTAACGCAATAAAATTTGCATTTCACATAATTGGTCAACATGTAACTATACACGTTGCATGGACAGCCTGCCTATTGGTAGGGGCAGGCTGGTAGGGCTGAAGGAATGACAGACCTGGGTGCTGCATGGACAGCCTGCCTATTGGCTAGGGTGGCCGGCTGATGCGTCTGCAGTGTGGCCTTGCTGGCCGGTCAGGGGTCTTTCTTGGCTACAAACACATGGAGTATATGATACTTTTTATGGGTTGGGAGCTGATGTTCATGTATTCGGGTTGGGAGTTTAGCATGATTTTGGGTATTTTGGGCAAACATTATTTGCAAATTCCTAACAGATGCATGGCCAAGACATGGATTCGAGCTGATTTGGATTGGTGCAGGGTTGGGCAGGGGAAGGCTAATATTTACTATAGTTACAGTAACAGATGGGGCTTTGGTCTGGGAGGGACTCAAAGGATTACGCACTGGTGCATGGAGGTTGACCAGGTGTGTATGCGCAGAATATTTGTAGTGTGTATGAGCAGAATATGTGTAGTGTGTGAATGTGTGCAGAACATGTGCAGTGTGTGTATAATTTTACAACCTAGCGGTCATGAGATTTTTTTATGCAAAAAACTACCAACGGGTCGACGAGTCAAATTAACGCAATAAAATTTGCATTTCACATAATTGGTCAACATGTAAGTATACTTTGAGGCATAAAAGTAGCTAATGGGTCGACAAGTCAAACTAATGCAATAAAAAATGGTATTTCACATAATTGGTCAACCTTTAAATTGACTTTTAGGCATAAAACTTGATAATGGGTCAAAAAGTCAAAGTTAGTGTGATATGGGTGTTGATAGTGACAAATAAACCGGTAAATATAATTTTACACATACAACCAGCGATCATGAGATTTCTGATGCAAAAAACTACCAACGGGTTGACGAGTCAAATTAACACAATAAAATTTGCATTTCACATAGTTGGTCAACATGTAAGTATACTTTGAGGCATAAAAGTAGCTAATGGGTCGACAAGTCAACCTAATGCAATAAAGAATGGTATTTCACATAATTGGTCAACCTTTAAATTGACTTTTAGGCATAAAACTTGATAATGGGTCAAAAAGTCAAAGTTAGTGTGATATGGGTGTTGATAGCGACAAATCAACCGGTAAATATAATTTTACACATACAACCTAACGATCATGAGATTTTTGATGCAAAAAACTACCAACGGGTCGACGAGTCAAATTAACGCAATAAAATTTGCATTTCACATAATTGGTCAACATGTAACTATACACGTTGCATGGACAGCCTGCCTATTGGTAGGGGCAGGCTGGTAGGGCTGAAGGAATGACAGACCTGGGTGCTGCATGGACAGCCTGCCTATTGGCTAGGGTGGCCGGCTGATGCGTCTGCAGTGTGGCCTTGCTGGCCGGTCAGGGGTCTTTCTTGGCTACAAACACATGGAGTATATGATACTTTTTATGGGTTGGGAGCTGATGTTCATGTATTCGGGTTGGGAGTTTAGCATGATTTTGGGTATTTTGGGCAAACATTATTTGCAAATTCCTAACAGATGCATGGCCAAGACATGGATTCGAGCTGATTTGGATTGGTGCAGGGTTGGGCAGGGGAAGGCTAATATTTACTATAGTTACAGTAACAGATGGGGCTTTGGTCTGGGAGGGACTCAAAGGATTACGCACTGGTGCATGGAGGTTGACCAGGTGTGTATGCGCAGAATATTTGTAGTGTGTATGAGCAGAATATGTGTAGTGTGTGAATGTGTGCAGAACATGTGCAGTGTGTGTATAATTTTACAACCTAGCGGTCATGAGATTTTTTTATGCAAAAAACTACCAACGGGTCGACGAGTCAAATTAACGCAATAAAATTTGCATTTCACATAATTGGTCAACATGTAAGTATACTTTGAGGCATAAAAGTAGCTAATGGGTCGACAAGTCAAACTAATGCAATAAAAAATGGTATTTCACATAATTGGTCAACCTTTAAATTGACTTTTAGGCATAAAACTTGATAATGGGTCAAAAAGTCAAAGTTAGTGTGATATGGGTGTTGATAGTGACAAATAAACCGGTAAATATAATTTTACACATACAACCAGCGATCATGAGATTTCTGATGCAAAAAACTACCAACGGGTTGACGAGTCAAATTAACACAATAAAATTTGCATTTCACATAGTTGGTCAACATGTAAGTATACTTTGAGGCATAAAAGTAGCTAATGGGTCGACAAGTCAACCTAATGCAATAAAGAATGGTATTTCACATAATTGGTCAACCTTTAAATTGACTTTTAGGCATAAAACTTGATAATGGGTCAAAAAGTCAAAGTTAGTGTGATATGGGTGTTGATAGCGACAAATCAACCGGTAAATATAATTTTACACATACAACCTAACGATCATGAGATTTTTGATGCAAAAAACTACCAACGGGTCGACGAGTCAAATTAACGCAATAAAATTTGCATTTCACATAATTGGTCAACATGTAACTATACACGTTGCATGGACAGCCTGCCTATTGGTAGGGGCAGGCTGGTAGGGCTGAAGGAATGACAGACCTGGGTGCTGCATGGACAGCCTGCCTATTGGCTAGGGTGGCCGGCTGATGCGTCTGCAGTGTGGCCTTGCTGGCCGGTCAGGGGTCTTTCTTGGCTACAAACACATGGAGTATATGATACTTTTTATGGGTTGGGAGCTGATGTTCATGTATTCGGGTTGGGAGTTTAGCATGATTTTGGGTATTTTGGGCAAACATTATTTGCAAATTCCTAACAGATGCATGGCCAAGACATGGATTCGAGCTGATTTGGATTGGTGCAGGGTTGGGCAGGGGAAGGCTAATATTTACTATAGTTACAGTAACAGATGGGGCTTTGGTCTGGGAGGGACTCAAAGGATTACGCACTGGTGCATGGAGGTTGACCAGGTGTGTATGCGCAGAATATTTGTAGTGTGTATGAGCAGAATATGTGTAGTGTGTGAATGTGTGCAGAACATGTGCAGTGTGTGTATAATTTTACAACCTAGCGGTCATGAGATTTTTTTATGCAAAAAACTACCAACGGGTCGACGAGTCAAATTAACGCAATAAAATTTGCATTTCACATAATTGGTCAACATGTAAGTATACTTTGAGGCATAAAAGTAGCTAATGGGTCGACAAGTCAAACTAATGCAATAAAAAATGGTATTTCACATAATTGGTCAACCTTTAAATTGACTTTTAGGCATAAAACTTGATAATGGGTCAAAAAGTCAAAGTTAGTGTGATATGGGTGTTGATAGTGACAAATAAACCGGTAAATATAATTTTACACATACAACCAGCGATCATGAGATTTCTGATGCAAAAAACTACCAACGGGTTGACGAGTCAAATTAACACAATAAAATTTGCATTTCACATAGTTGGTCAACATGTAAGTATACTTTGAGGCATAAAAGTAGCTAATGGGTCGACAAGTCAACCTAATGCAATAAAGAATGGTATTTCACATAATTGGTCAACCTTTAAATTGACTTTTAGGCATAAAACTTGATAATGGGTCAAAAAGTCAAAGTTAGTGTGATATGGGTGTTGATAGCGACAAATCAACCGGTAAATATAATTTTACACATACAACCTAACGATCATGAGATTTTTGATGCAAAAAACTACCAACGGGTCGACGAGTCAAATTAACGCAATAAAATTTGCATTTCACATAATTGGTCAACATGTAACTATACACGTTGCATGGACAGCCTGCCTATTGGTAGGGGCAGGCTGGTAGGGCTGAAGGAATGACAGACCTGGGTGCTGCATGGACAGCCTGCCTATTGGCTAGGGTGGCCGGCTGATGCGTCTGCAGTGTGGCCTTGCTGGCCGGTCAGGGGTCTTTCTTGGCTACAAACACATGGAGTATATGATACTTTTTATGGGTTGGGAGCTGATGTTCATGTATTCGGGTTGGGAGTTTAGCATGATTTTGGGTATTTTGGGCAAACATTATTTGCAAATTCCTAACAGATGCATGGCCAAGACATGGATTCGAGCTGATTTGGATTGGTGCAGGGTTGGGCAGGGGAAGGCTAATATTTACTATAGTTACAGTAACAGATGGGGCTTTGGTCTGGGAGGGACTCAAAGGATTACGCACTGGTGCATGGAGGTTGACCAGGTGTGTATGCGCAGAATATTTGTAGTGTGTATGAGCAGAATATGTGTAGTGTGTGAATGTGTGCAGAACATGTGCAGTGTGTGTATAATTTTACAACCTAGCGGTCATGAGATTTTTTTATGCAAAAAACTACCAACGGGTCGACGAGTCAAATTAACGCAATAAAATTTGCATTTCACATAATTGGTCAACATGTAAGTATACTTTGAGGCATAAAAGTAGCTAATGGGTCGACAAGTCAAACTAATGCAATAAAAAATGGTATTTCACATAATTGGTCAACCTTTAAATTGACTTTTAGGCATAAAACTTGATAATGGGTCAAAAAGTCAAAGTTAGTGTGATATGGGTGTTGATAGTGACAAATAAACCGGTAAATATAATTTTACACATACAACCAGCGATCATGAGATTTCTGATGCAAAAAACTACCAACGGGTTGACGAGTCAAATTAACACAATAAAATTTGCATTTCACATAGTTGGTCAACATGTAAGTATACTTTGAGGCATAAAAGTAGCTAATGGGTCGACAAGTCAACCTAATGCAATAAAGAATGGTATTTCACATAATTGGTCAACCTTTAAATTGACTTTTAGGCATAAAACTTGATAATGGGTCAAAAAGTCAAAGTTAGTGTGATATGGGTGTTGATAGCGACAAATCAACCGGTAAATATAATTTTACACATACAACCTAACGATCATGAGATTTTTGATGCAAAAAACTACCAACGGGTCGACGAGTCAAATTAACGCAATAAAATTTGCATTTCACATAATTGGTCAACATGTAACTATACACGTTGCATGGACAGCCTGCCTATTGGTAGGGGCAGGCTGGTAGGGCTGAAGGAATGACAGACCTGGGTGCTGCATGGACAGCCTGCCTATTGGCTAGGGTGGCCGGCTGATGCGTCTGCAGTGTGGCCTTGCTGGCCGGTCAGGGGTCTTTCTTGGCTACAAACACATGGAGTATATGATACTTTTTATGGGTTGGGAGCTGATGTTCATGTATTCGGGTTGGGAGTTTAGCATGATTTTGGGTATTTTGGGCAAACATTATTTGCAAATTCCTAACAGATGCATGGCCAAGACATGGATTCGAGCTGATTTGGATTGGTGCAGGGTTGGGCAGGGGAAGGCTAATATTTACTATAGTTACAGTAACAGATGGGGCTTTGGTCTGGGAGGGACTCAAAGGATTACGCACTGGTGCATGGAGGTTGACCAGGTGTGTATGCGCAGAATATTTATAGTGGGTATGAGCAGAATATGTGTAGTGTGTGAATGTGTGCAGAACATGTGCAGTGTGTGTATAATTTTACAACCTAGCGGTCATGAGATTTTTTATGCAAAAAACTACCAACGGGTTGACGAGTCAAATTAACACAATAAAATTTGCATTTCACATAGTTGGTCAACATGTAAGTATACTTTGAGGCATAAAAGTAGCTAATGGGTCGACAAGTCAACCTAATGCAATAAAGAATGGTATTTCACATAATTGGTCAACCTTTAAATTGACTTTTAGGCATAAAACTTGATAATGGGTCAAAAAGTCAAAGTTAGTGTGATATGGGTGTTGATAGCGACAAATCAACCGGTAAATATAATTTTACACATACAACCTAACGATCATGAGATTTTTGATGCAAAAAACTACCAACGGGTCGACGAGTCAAATTAACGCAATAAAATTTGCATTTCACATTATTGGTCAACATGTAAATATACACGTTGCATGGACAGCCTGCCTATTGGTAGGGGCAGGCTGGTAGGGCTGAAGGAATGACAGACCTGGGTGCTGAATGGACAGCCTGCCTATTGGCTAGGGTGGCCGGCTGATACGTCTGCAGTGTGGCCTTTCTGACCGGTCAGGGGTCTTTCTTGGCTACAAACACATGGAGTATATGATACTTTTTATGGGTTGGGAGCTGATGTTCATGTATTCGGGATGGGAGTTTAGCATGATTTTGGGTATTTTGGGCAAACATTATTTGCAAATTCCTAACAGATGCATGGCCAAGACATGGATTCGAGCTGATTTGGATTGGTGCAGGGTTGGGCAGGGGAAGGCTAATATTTACTATAGTTACAGTAACACATGGTGCTTTGGTCTGGGAGGGACTCAAAGGATTACGCACTGGTGCATGGAGGTTGACCAGGTGTGTATGCGCAGAATATTTCTAGTGGGTATGAGCAGAATATGTGTAGTGTGTGAATGTGTGCAGAACATGTGCAGTGTGTGTATAATTTTACAACCTAGCGGTCATGAGATTTTTTATGCAAAAAACTACCAACGGGTTGACAAGTCAAATTAACACAATAAAATTTGCATTTCACATAGTTGGTCAACATGTAAGTATACTTTGAGGCATAAAAGTAGCTAATGGGTCGACAAGTCAACCTAATGCAATAAAGAATGGTATTTCACATAATTGGTCAACCTTTAAATTGACTTTTAGGCATAAAACTTGATAATGGGTCAAAAAGTCAAAGTTAGTGTGATATGGGTGTTGATAGCGACAAATCAACCGGTAAATATAATTTTACACATACAACCTAACGATCATGAGATTTTTGATGCAAAAAACTACCAACGGGTCGACGAGTCAAATTAACACAATAAAATTTGCATTTCACATAATTGGTCAACATGTAACTATACGCGTTGCATGGACAGCCTGCCTATTGGTTGGGGCAGGCTGGTAGGGCTGAAGGAATGACAGACCTGGGTGCTGCATGGACAGCCTGCCTATTGGCTAGGGTGGCCGGCTGATGCGTCTGCAGTGTGGCCTTGCTGGCCGGTCAGGGGTCTTTCTTGTCTACAAACACATGGAGTATATGATACTTTTTATGGGTTGGGAGCTGATGTTCATGTATTCGGGTTGGGAGTTTAGCATGATTTTGGGTATTTTGGGCAAACATTATTTGCAAATTCCTAACAGATGCATGGCCAAGACATGGATTTGAGCTGATTTGGATTGGTGCAGGGTTGGGCAGGGGAATGCTAATACTTACTATAGTTACAGTAACAGATGGGGCTTTGGTCTGGGAGGGACTCAAAGGATTACGCACTGGTGCATGGAGGTTGACCAGGTGTGTATGCGCAGAATATTTGTAGTGTGTATGAGCAGAATATGTGTAGTATGTGAATGTGTGCAGAACATGTGCAGTGTGTGTATAATTTTACAACCTAGCGGTCATGAGATTTTTTTATGCAAAAAACTACCAACGGGTCGACGAGTCAAATTAACGAAATAAAATTTGCATTTCACATAATTGGTCAACATGTAAGTATACTTTGAGGCATAAAAGTAGCTAATGGGTCGACAAGTCAAACTAATGCAATAAAAAATGGTATTTCACATAATTGGTCAACCTTTAAATTGACTTTTAGGCATAAAACTTGATAATGGGTCAAAAAGTCAAAGTTAGTGTGATATGGGTGTTGATATTGACAAATAAACAGGTAAATATAATTTTACACATACAACCAGCGATCATGAGATTTCTGATGCAAAAAACTACCAACGGGTTGACGAGTCAAATTAACACAATAAAATTTGCATTTCACATAATTGGTCAACATGTAAGTATACTTTGAGGCATAAAAGTAGCTAATGGGTCGACACGTCAACGTAATGCAATAAAGAATGGTATTTCACATAATTGGTCAACCTTTAAATTGACTTTTAGGCATAAAACTTGATAATGGGTCTAAAAGTCAAAGTTAGTGTGATATGGGTGTTGATAGCGACAAATCAACCGGTAAATATAATTTTACACATACAACCTAACGATCATGAGATTTTTGATGCAAAAAACTACCAACGGGTCGACGAGTCAAATTAACGCAATAAAATTTGTATTTCACATAATTGGTCAACATGTAAATATACACGTTGCATGGACAGCCTGCCTATTGGTAGGGGCAGGCTGGTAGGGCTGAAGGAATGACAGACCTGGGTGCTGAATGGACAGCCTGCCTATTGGCAAGGGTGGCCGGCTGATGCGTCTGCAGTGTGGCCTTTCTGACCGGTCAGGGGTCTTTCTTGGCTACAAACACATGGAGTATATGATACTTTTTAGGGGTTGGGAGCTGATGTTCATGTATTCGGGATGGGAGTTTAGCATGATTTTGGGTATTTTGGGCAAACATTATTTGCAAATTCCTAACAGATGCATGGCCAAGACATGGATTCGAGCTGATTTGGATTGGTGCAGGGTTGGGCAGGGGAAGGCTAATATTTACTATAGTTACAGTAACACATGGTGCTTTGGTCTGGGAGGGACTCAAAGGATTACGCACTGGTGCATGGAGGTTGACCAGGTGTGTATGCGCAGAATATTTATAGTGGGTATGAGCAGAATATGTGTAGTGTGTGAATGTGTGCAGAACATGTGCAGTGTGTGTATAATTTTACAACCTAGCGGTCATGAGATTTTTTATGCAAAAAACTACCAACGGGTTGACAAGTCAAATTAACACAATAAAATTTGCATTTCACATAGTTGGTCAACATGTAAGTATACTTTGAGGCATAAAAGTAGCTAATGGGTCGACAAGTCAACCTAATGCAATAAAGAATGGTATTTCACATAATTGGTCAACCTTTAAATTGACTTTTAGGCATAAAACTTGATAATGGGTCAAAAAGTCAAAGTTAGTGTGATATGGGTGTTGATAGCGACAAATCAACCGGTAAATATAATTTTACACATACAACCTAACGATCATGAGATTTTTGATGCAAAAAACTACCAACGGGTCGACGAGTCAAATTAACACAATAAAATTTGCATTTCACATAATTGGTCAACATGTAACTATACGCGTTGCATGGACAGCCTGCCTATTGGTAGGGGCAGGCTGGTAGGGCTGAAGGAATGACAGACCTGGGTGCTGCATGGACAGCCTGCCTATTGGCTAGGGTGGCCGGCTGATGCGTCTGCAGTGTGGCCTTGCTGGCCGGTCAGGGGTCTTTCTTGTCTACAAACACATGGAGTATATGATACTTTTTATGGGTTGGGAGCTGATGTTCATGTATTCGGGTTGGGAGTTTAGCATGATTTTGGGTATTTTGGGCAAACATTATTTGCAAATTCCTAACAGATGCATGGCCAAGACATGGATTCGAGCTGATTTGGATTGGTGCAGGGTTGGGCAGGGGAATGCTAATACTTACTATAGTTACAGTAACAGATGGGGCTTTGGTCTGGGAGGGACTCAAAGGATTACGCACTGGTGCATGGAGGTTGACCAGGTGTGTATGCGCAGAATATTTGTAGTGTGTATGAGCAGAATATGTGTAGTATGTGAATGTGTGCAGAACATGTGCAGTGTGTGTATAATTTTACAACCTAGCGGTCAAGAGATTTTTTTATGCAAAAAACTACCAACGGGTCGACGAGTCAAATTAACGCAATAAAATTTGCATTTCACATAATTGGTCAACATGTAAGTATACTTTGAGGCATAAAAGTAGCTAATGGGTCGACAAGTCAAACTAATGCAATAAAAAATGGTATTTCACATAATTGGTCAACCTTTAAATTGACTTTTAGGCATAAAACTTGATAATGGGTCAAAAAGTCAAAGTTAGTGTGATATGGGTGTTGATAGTGACAAATAAACAGGTAAATATAATTTTACACATACAACCAGCGATCATGAGATTTCTGATGCAAAAAACTACCAACGGGTTGACGAGTCAAATTAACACAATAAAATTTGCATTTCACATAATTGGTCAACATGTAAGTATACTTTGAGGCATAAAAGTAGCTAATGGGTCGACACGTCAACCTAATGCAATAAAGAATGGTATTTCACATAATTGGTCAACCTTTAAATTGACTTTTAGGCATAAAACTTAATAATGGGTCAAAAATTCAAAGTTAGTGCGATATGGGTGTTGATAGCGACAAATCAACCGGTAAATATAATTTTACACATACAACCTAACGATCATGAGATTTTTGATGCAAAAAACTACCAACGGGTCGACGACTCAAATTAACGCAATAAAATTTGCATTTCACATAATTGGTCAACATGTAACTATACACGTTGCATGGACAGCCTGCCTATTGGTAGGGGCAGGCTGGTAGGGCTGAAGGAATGACAGACCTGGGTGCTGCATGGACAGCCTGCCTATTGGCTAGGGTGGCCGGCAGATGCGTCTGCAGTGTGGCCTTGCTGGCCGGTCAGGGGTCTTTCTTGGCTACAAACACATGGAGTATATGATACTTTTTATGGGTTGGGAGCTGATGTTCATGTATTCGGGTTGGGAGTTTAGCATGATTTTGGGTATTTTGGGCAAACATTATTTGCAAATTCCTAACAGATGCATGGCCAATACATGGATTCGAGCTGATTTGGATTGGTGCAGGGTTGGGCAGGGGAAGGCTAATATTTACTATAGTTACAGTAACACATGGGGCTTTGGTCTGGGAGGGACTCAAAGGATTACGCACTGGTGCATGGAGGTTGACCAGGTGTGTATGCGCAGAATATTTATAGTGGGTATGAGCAGAATATGTGTAGTGTGTGAATGTGTGCAGAACATGTGCAGTGTGTGTATAATTTTACAACCTAGCGGTCATGAGATTTTTTATGCAAAAAACTACCAACGGGTTGACGAGTCAAATTAACACAATAAAATTTGCATTTCACATAGTTGGTCAACATGTAAGTATACTTTGAGGCATAAAAGTAGCTAATGGGTCGACAAGTCAACCTAATGCAATAAAGAATGGTATTTCACATAATTGGTCAACCTTTAAATTGACTTTTAGGCATAAAACTTGATAATGGGTCAAAAAGTCAAAGTTAGTGTGATATGGGTGTTGATAGCGACATATCAACCGGTAAATATAATTTTACACATACAACCTAACGATCATGAGATTTTTGATGCAAAAAACTACCAACGGGTCGAAGAGTCAAATTAACGCAATAAAATTTGTATTTCACATAATTGGTCAACATGTAAATATACACGTTGCATGGACAGCCTGCCTATTGGTAGGGGCAGGCTGGTAGGGCTGAAGGAATGACAGACCTGGGTGCTGAATGGACAGCCTGCCTATTGGCTAGGGTGGCCGGCTGATGCGTCTGCAGTGTGGCCTTTCTGACCGGTCAGGGGTCTTTCTTGGCTACAAACACATGGAGTATATGATACTTTTTATGGGTTGGGAGCTGATGTTCATGTATTCAGGATGGGAGTTTAGCATGATTTTGGGTATTTTGGGCAAACATTATTTGCAAATTCCTAACAGATGCATGGCCAAGACATGGATTCGAGCTGATTTGGATTGGTGCATGTTGGACTAAAAGAACCAATGAGCCTGATCAGAAAAATCTCTAAGTCTCACAGCATTACAACAACTGAAGAAGAACACAAAGGCTGATATTCAAAGGTGCTGAAGTCACAAGATCTGAAGAGATGTACAACAGCTGAAGTGTAAGTCGTCAGATGTTGTAGTGTGTAGTTAGTCTTCAGTAGTTTTCTTTCAGTATTTGTAAAGTCTGATGAGTAGTTTACTCATCAGATGTTTCAGTATTTGTACTTCAGTAGTTTTGTTCTTCAGTAGTTGTAGAGTTTGTCTTCAGATGTTGAAGACATCCTCAGTAGTTTAGTTAATTTCAGTTGTTTTGTTTTGTCTGTTAGATGTCAACATCATGTGACATCATCAGACGTCACTGCCTTCTATATATAGGCAGTTGACACGATTGTAATGTAACGAAGTTAATCAATTGAATGAGATATTCCTTTTACAGAAAACTTTCTCTCTCTATAACAAACTTGCGTTACTGTTTGATTGAATTTGTTCTTACTTTACTTATGCTAATTCCGTGTTGAATTCCGCTGCTATACTTTACTGATTTATCAATTGAGAACATCTGATCCTACAATTGGTATCAGAGCAGGTTAATCATTGATCGATTTCACAATTGATCTCTGAAACTGCTCAAATTTGTTCTCAAATTGAGTGAATTAGCTGATTAAGTAAGAATTTGTTATAGATTGAAGTTTTCTGCTAACTTCTGTTGATTTGTATTTCAATATCAATTTGTTTTGCATCAATTGATTGAGATTTGAATTAGTTTGTGTTAAATCGATTGAATCTGTAATCATGTCAACTCCAAACAATGATCCGCACAATACAGGCTCCGCAACCAAGCCTCCGATGCTTGTGCGGAGTGAGTACAACATATGGCAACGTAGAATGCTACATCACCTGTCGATTAACAGCGCAGGATGTTGGAAATCTGTTGTGCATGGACCATATAAACCCACGATCACTGATCCTGAAACTAAGATCATGATTCCGAAACCTGCTGATATGTATTCGGATGAGGACATTAAATTGTTTGAAATTGATGCTAAAGCTCATGGTATTTGGCCATGGCTCTGCCTAATGAGATCTATTCTGGTTTGATGCATCATGATACTGCTCATGATCTCTGGGTTGCACTGAAAGAACAATTTGGTGGAACCGATGAGGTTTTAGCAAATACTAGAGAAATTCTGGCTCAGCAGTATGAGACATTTTCTCACAGAAAGGGTGAATCCTTGACTCAACAATTTGAACGATTCTCATGTTTAATTTCTGAGTTAAAAATGGTTAAGCAAGAATACACTAATAGTCAGATGAATAACAGATTTCTCAGATCATTGCCTGAGAGATGGGACACTTATACAATTGTCCTACGCTCTAATGCTAATTTAGAAAGTCTATCTCTCACCCAATTACATGGGAAACTCTTAACTTTTGAGAGAGAGGTCGAACAGAAGAGAAAACTGTCTTCATCTGGAAAACTTGCTGATGATTTTGTTCCTGGTAACACTGCTTTGATAGGTCAGGAGTCAGAGTTTAATGGGTCTGAATGTTCTTATGATGAACATATTGATTTTTCTACTAACAATTCTGAACATGCTTTTGTGGGAGTTGATGGTAATGCAGGGAATTATGGTGATAACTTGTGTTTTGTGATGGATGATTTGAAAGGAATCCCGGATGATGATCTAGAGGAGATGGACATTTTGAGTCAAATGGCACTGATCAATATCAGATCACAAAAGTTTTATAAAAGAACAGGAAGAAAGTTCCCTGGATTATCTGGCAAAACCAAGGTTGGATTTGACAAAGGGAAGCTGAGGTGCCATAAGTGTCATAGGCTTGGTCACTTTGCTAGGGAGTGCAAAACATCTGGTTCTAATCTTGCTGCACCTTTTGTGACCTTTCCAAGCAACAATTCCTCAGGCAAAGGACCACAATCTTCTGGTACTAGTCAACAGCAATTCTATCCAGCTCACTTTGTTCCACAAAATCCAATGCCCTATCCATATCCTTGCTTCTACATGCCTCAACCTCCTCACAATCCAGCATTAATCCCACCTCAATCCCCTGCTCTTCCTGAACCCAGCAAACCTCAATCAACTCAACAGTCTCAACAACAACAGTATCAGAGTTTCTTCACTCCTGGAGTTGTTGATTGGAGTAGCTTGCCTGATGACTTATCAGACTTCAACATGCAGCCTTTTTCTGAAACTGGTCCACATGGTGGAGACAATCCTTTTGGAAATCTGGCACTAATGGCTATTGATTCAACTGAAAATACCTGTCAATCTTCTTCAACATCACAGGTATCCTCTGAATCCAAAGCTAAGTTGTGTTCAGAGTCTTGTGTTTCAGCATTTGCTTCCATTAGAGAAATTAATGTTGAGTTAATTAATGAAAAGTTGTCTTTAGAAAGGATCATGACAAAGAATAAAATTGAATTTGAGAAAGCTTTGAATGAAAAAGAATCTGAAATTTACAAACTCAAGTGTCAATTGTCTGATGAAAAGGCTAGGGTGGAAGTCATGCTTGTAAAACACAATGATTTGAAACAAACACTTGCAGCAACCCAAGTCGAATGTGCAAGATGGGTTGAATCTTGCAAGGGGTTTGAGTTGCTATTAAACAAGCAAACAGCATCAAATGTGAAGTTTGGTATTGGATACAATCACACTGCTCCTCCAATTGATTATACACCAAAAAATCTTAACTGTGAGTCTGAAGGAGACAGTGTATACCAATACACCAAATCGTCAGAAAAGTCTGATGCTGAAGAATCATTTGAAAGTGATTCAAGTGCCTGCAAATCTGAGTCTGAAACTATTGACATTGAAACTTATTCTTATTCTCTTGGATGTACAAATGTTATCCAGGATGAAACATGTCAGGATAGTGTTTTAATTGAGATTAACCCTGATGAAAAGGTTTCAAATGAACTAAATTTAAAACTGGTTAAGGTAGATGGGCATGGTACTGGAGAGAAAGATGCACGGCTTCTGATAAGTCAGAATCACTCATCAGTAGTTGTAGAAAAAGCTGATGCCACAACTACTGATAAGTGGAAAAGGATTGACCGACAAGTGCTGAAGAATACCTCTTCAGAGGTTCTCAGCACATCAGCTGTTATCAGTTTGTCTACAAATACTGATGTTCCAAAAGTACTGATGAACAAGAACTCAGTATCTAAGTCATCAGTACTTGTAGATAATCACAAGGGAAAGCAAAAGAGGGTGCCTTGTGATATTTGTAGGCTGTTTAATCATTCAACTGATGAATGCTGGTACAGAAAAGGTTCTAAATTCAACAAAATCAAGAATAAAAACAAGAACTTACTCAAAATGAAAAATGAATTTAGTTCAAAATTTGTACCTGAATCATCAGTTGTTTCAAAATCTGGAAAATCCTTACAAGGAAATACCTTCAGTAAATCCAAGAAAGGAAAAGGGATTGTTCCAGATTCAGGGAAACAACACTTGACAGCATCTCATTTGATTAAAGACACTAAAATGATCAAACACAAAAATAAAAAATCAAGTTCTGATGTGTCTGATGAAATCAAAATTTTAACTCAAAATCATAATCAACTGATGCTAATGATGCAACAACTGATAGGAAAAGTCAATCTGGCAGAGGCATCTGTTGATTCATTTCATAAAAAGAAATCAAAGTCAAAAGTCAAATCAAAAATTTTTGATAAGAATGCTTCAAGTGTTGCTTCAACTGATAATGCTAGTTCTGTTTTTTCAAATGTTAACAGACCCAAAACCAAAATGGTTTGGGTCCAAAAATCTAACTGAATGTGTTGTTGTATGCAGGGTCCTTCAGCATACCAAAGTAGCATCTGGTATGTTGATAGTGGAGGATCCATGCATATGACTGGGAGCAGATCTCTTCTTCATAACTATTTCACTGGAAGGAGAGGATTTGTGTCCTTTGGTAATGATGCTAAGGGGTATATCATAGGTAAAGGTGTAGTCACTAATGGTGAGATTAGGTTTGATGATGTTAATCATGTTGAGAATCTTAAATACAATCTGCTGAGTGTTAGTCAAATGTGTGATAAGGGTCATGTGTCTCTCTTCACTAAGCAAGATTGTAGAATTCTATCTTCTGATGTGATGCCTTTGATTAGCAAAGTGTTAGATGAGTACACACTTCTTAAGGCTAACAGAGTGGGAAAGGTTTATGCCTTTGATCTTTCTAAGAAAATCTCTGTCAAAGGTCATCCTTGTTTATTTTCTAAGGCCTCTTTCAAGGAATCCAATTTGTGGCATAGAAGATTAGGTCATGTAAACATCAAGAACATGAATCAATTGGTGAAACATGGTCTGGTTAGAGGTCTTCCTTTAAAGGATTTTAGTTGTGATGAAAACTGTTCTGCATGCTTGAAAGGAAAGCAACACAAAGTCTCTTTTCCTTCAATTGGAGATTCCAAATCCACTGGTTGTTTACAACTGTTACACATGGATCTATTTGGTCCAGTGCAGATAATGTCTATGGCAAAGAAGAAATATTGTCTAGTTATTGTTGATGACTATTCAAAGTTTGTCTGGACTTTCTTCTTACACTCAAAAGTGAGGTTGCCAAGGCTATTATCAATTTTGTGTTGTATGCTGAAAAGCAGTATTCTCTTTCTATCAAGTGTGTTAGGAGTGACAATGGCACTGAATTCAGAAATCATCTTCTTGATGAATTTTATCAGTCAAAGGGAATTCAGAGACAGTATAGCATTCCCAGATCTCCTGAACAAAATGGAGTGGTAGAAAGGAAGAATAGGACCCTGATTGAAGCAGCCAGAACAATGCTTGCTGATTCTGGTTTACCTCTCACATTCTGGGCAGAAGCTGTTAACACAGCTTGCTATGTGCAAAACAGAGTTTTGGTGAATCAAAGATGGTTGAAGACTCCATATGAAATCCTTCATTCTTTAACTCCTTTGATTTCCTTCTTCAGAGCTTTTGGATGTCCTTGTTTCATTCTCAACACCAAAGATCAGCTTACCAAGTTTGATTCCAAAGTTGATGCAGGATACTTTGTTGGATATTCTTCAACATGCAAGGCATATAGAGTGTTCAATTGTAGAACAAATACTGTAGAAGAAACTCTTCATGTCAAATTCAATGAATGTCCTAAAGATTCCATTCCTCAGAATCCTGCTGAGATGTTTGATCTGAATATCTTGCAACATGATTTTCATGTTGAGAATAGTGGTGTAGAAGATGAAGTTCTTCCAGCTGATCCACCACCAGCTTCTAATGCAACATCACAAGGAATTTCAGATGATGAAGATGCCAGTACTCATTTGTTCAGATTCAGTGACAAAATGTCCACATCTACCAAATCTGATGCTCCTTCTGCTTCAGCACTCCCACTCAATACAAATGCTGATGAAATTCTGGAATCCTCTCAATCATTTGAAATCCCAGCTGCTTTGTTCCCTGAATCCACTTCAACTGCAACATCTGATCCTCCAGCAAACACTTGCACTGATCTTATTCCATATCAAGAACTGAAGGATCATCCATTATCTCAAGTTCTTGGTGATATTTCTGCAGGTGTTTCAACCAGAAGTCAATTATCTAACTTTTGTCTTTATGCTCTCTTTGTCAGTCAAAAAGAGCCAAAGAACTACCACATAGCACTTAGAGACATTGGCTGGGTGGAGGCAATGCAGTTGGAATTGTTGCAATTCAAGAAGCAACAGGTTTGGGAGCTGGTTTCTTTACCTCCAGGTAAGTGTGCAATAGGCACAAAATGGGTGTTTAGGAATAAAACAGATGAAAAAGGTCAAATCATTAAAAACAAAGCTAGACTGGTTGTACAGGGGTTCTGTCAGGAAGAAGGTATTGATTATGATGAAACTTTTGCCCCTGTAGCCAGATTAGAAGCAATTAGGCTGTTTTTAGCATATGCTGCCTTACATAAACTTAAAGTTTTTCAAATGGATGTCAAAAGTGCTTTCTTATATGGTAAAATAAAAGAGGAAGTGTATGTGTGTCAACCTCCAGGCTTTGAGGACAATAAACATCCTGATTGGGTGTACAAGCTTGATAAAGCTCTTTATGGGCTGAAACAAGCACCTAGAGCCTGGTATGACACATTATCCACTTTTCTTCTAAAAAATAATTTCACTAGAGGCTCCATTGATCAAACTTTATTCATAAAGAATGTAGGTCAGCATAAGCTACTTGTTCAAATTTATGTTGATGACATTATATTTGCTTCATCTGACCCAAAGTTGTGTGATGATTTCACTAAGCTTATGACTACAAATTTTGAAATGAGTGCTATGGGGGAGTTACAGTTTTTCTTGGGTCTTCAAATCAAACAAAAACCTGATGGAATTTTCATTCACCAATCAAAATACACAAAAGAGCTTTTAAAGAAATTTGATTTGCAAAACTGTAAGCCATGTTCCAACCCCATGAGCACCACCACACAACTTGATGCAGATCTGAAAGGTACTTCAGTGGATGAAACTCTTTATAGATGTATGATTGGATCTTTAATGTATCTAACTGCATCCAGGCCAGACATTATGTTTGCCACATGTGTTTGTGCTAGATTTCAGGCTGCACCCAAAGAGTCTCATTTGATTGCTGTGAAAAGAATTTTCAGATACTTGCAAGGTACTCAATTCCTGGGAATATGGTACTCCACTGGACAATCCTGCAAGCTGGTTGCTTTCTCAGATAGTGACTATGCAGGATGCAAACTCTCAAGAAAATCTACTTCTGGTGGGTGTCAGTTTCTAGGAAATTGCTTGGTTTCTTGGCAAAGTAAGAAGCAAACTTCTGTAGCCACCTCCACTGCTGAAGCTGAGTACATTGCTGCTGCAAGTTGCACTTCCCAAATTCTCTGGCTTCAGTCTCAACTCCTGGACTATGGCATCAAAGAACTGAAGACACCATTGTTAATGGATAGTGCTTCAGCTCTTTGTATTGTCAAGAATCCAGTTCAGCATTCTAGGACTAAACACATTGAGATCAGACATCACTTTATAAGAGATTGTTCCTAGTGCTGATGAGCTTGCTGACATTTTTACTAAGCCTTTAGACACATCAACTTTTCAAAATTTAGTTCTAAGGCTTGGTATGTTGCAACTTGAATAGGTTAGTGTTTAAATGAATAAAATGTTAAATATCCTTTTTAAAATTCCAAAAATATTTTTTCCTTTATCTTGACACATTTTGATATTTTCAGTACATACTGATACATATCAAAAGTACTGATTCAAGAACAGTTATGACCTTTTCTAATACTCTAAGCTACAAGTGCTGATGAGTATTGATTCACTAAGTACTGAAGGTCAAACATTACTCACAAAGTTCTGATGAACAAATTGTGTACAAGTTCTGATGAACACATTGTTCACAAGTTCTGATGAACAAAATTTCCACAAAGTTCTGATGAACAAATTGTTACAAGTTCTGATGAACAAAATTTCCAAAAATCTGATGAACAACTGATGAAAACAACTGATGAACAAAATTGTCGACAACACCTGATGAGTAATTTTACTCTTCAGTTGTTTACACCTCAGTTGTTTTCTCTATTTAACTCAACCTTCTTCAGTTGTTTCATTATCACTTTCTCAGAACTTTTCATCTTTTTCAAAACCTATTTTCCCTCTTTCATCTCTGCTTCCATGGCTGCTCTTACTTTGAAACCGCGTCACAATTCGATTGCCTACTTGACCAAATCTTCATTCTGGTCCAAGTTTGATGAAGCAGTGGATTTGATGAACTCCTCTCAATTCAAAACTGCTTTTCTCATCAATCCAACTCTGTATGTTGAATCCATTCATCAATTTTGGATGAATGTTGAACTGTAAATGTTGGAACTGGAGTCATCTCTCTTCGATCAACAGTCAATGGTCACAACGTGCATATCAGTCCCGCTGAGCTCAGGGATGTTCTTCAACTTGACGATGCCAACCTAGTCACTCAGTTCCCTAAAAGCGCCACTGACCTCTGTTTTACAAGTCATGAATACCAGGGCGACTTGAGTGACTCAACACTTTTCAAGAAGCACTTTAATGATCCAGAGCGTCTGATATTCCATATGATCAACATATGCCTGGCTCCGAAGTCTTCTTCATGGGATCAAATGTCATCTCGTTGGCAACAGGTATTGTACTCTATCTCGAATCTCAAAAGCTAAATTTTTCTCAAATACTTTTTTCTGAATTAACTGAACATGCTGGTAAGCCTGTTTCATCTAGATGGTTACTCTATCCTCGTTTTATTATGGCCATCATAGAGAAACAGCTGCCACAAACAGGCCTTGTTGGTCAGGGGATCCCTGCTCCAGCAGTTTTGCTGGAAGTATATTCCCGACACAACTCTAACCTCACTTTAAAAGAGGCTGCCCGGAAGCTCAAACCCAAGCAAAGGGAACCCACAGCCTCATCCTCAAAATCCAAATCCAAAGTCCCCACTAAACCAAAGTCCTCTAAGCCCAAAAAGGCTGCTCAGGGAAATGAGTCCCCTGAGTCTGCCCATGCCTCACCAAGGCATGAACTGACCACTGGTAGTAGTCAACCAGTGGTTCAACAGACTCAACCGGCTCAAACCGCCCAGGTTTCCTCTCTACAGGATCCTGGTGCAACCTTTGTAGGGGACACCACATTACTAGAACCTCTTTCAGTTGAAAAGGTTTCTATTGAAAAGCACCAATCTCCCCGGGTGCATTCTCCTTCAAACCCAATCTTATGGAAACCACTCCAAATAGCCCAACTTTTGTTATTGCCAACATCCTGGATCAGTTGAACACTCCTTCTCCCTCCCAGACACCTATCAATACTGGAAAAAGCTCCAACATTGAGGGGGAGGAACAAAGTGTCTCTGATAACCCACAGGATCATGACTACAACCTCAGATCTCCTAGTGTGGAAAGAGAGATTCTGATATCTGACAAGGCTGCTACTTCATCACCTCCATCATTTGGAGTGATTGATAGTGGTAACATGGATAAGACCTTGTCAGAGGCAACAACCGATGAAGGGGTTAACCCTGAGGTTGGAAGTCCCCAGTACCAAGACAAAGGGGCACCTGAAACTGTTGAGCCACACTCAACTCAGGTAGATCCTGAGATTCTCAGGAGGTCAGATGATTTAGCTACGGCTACTGATGACCAAATAACACTTGCTGAGGTTCTAAAGAAGAACCAAATCCTTGAGGCTGAGGTCTGTAGACTCAATGAGCTACTCACCAAAATGTCCAAGGACAAAAGTCCATCTTCCCCACTTACCCCACAGATGGCACCTTCTCATTCTGAAGGTCACCCAAACACTTCAACCACAAATATCCAATTTGACAAGCCACCAGCCACTGCTTCAGGCACTAATCCTTTGGGTTTTAGCCCCCCAGAGGCATTAGCTGCTGCCTTTCTACAAATCCTCCCTCTCATCACTCCAGTCCTAAAAACAATTATTATTCAAGCCCTTGATGAGAGGTTACCTTCCAAATCCCATATTCAGCAGATGGTTGATGAGGCTGTGACTGCCAGACTTGCCACTCTACATACTCCTTCTTCCCCTGCAGCCAAAAGGGGGAGTTAGGTACTGAATCAGTCACTTCAGCTTCCAAAAGGCCAAGGTCTGAAGAGGTTGTTTCTGAAAGGTCTCCTGTTATTCAAGTAACTTATAAGAGACAGAGGAAGAATAAACCTGTTGAGGTTATCAACAGAGCTGATGTGGAAGTTGAGCAGGAAATGGTTGATAAAGAGATTGAAGCAAGTGCTGAACAAGTGGAAGCCACAAACATCTGAAGTTCAAGAACAAGCTACAACCTCTGAAGTTCAAGCACAAGCTACAACCTCTGAAGTTCAAGTACAAGCTACAACTTCTGATGCACAAGACACTGAACTAGAGGGGGTTCAAATTCCAGAGGTTCAGACTCAGGTTGAGACTCAGGTTGTTGAGGTAAGGGCTCCTCCAAAGAAGAGAAGGCAACTCAGAATTCAAGAAGAAGAAAGTTCTGATGAAGAAGACAGGTTGCCTATCTCTACAGTTATCAAGCCAAAAGTTCAAAAGCCTGCAACACCAACAACTGGGTTGGATCAAGCATTCAAAGAAGAAAGTAACTCTACCTGCCAAATATGTGCCTGAGAAGTCATTGGTTTGGTCAACAACCAAAATCACACCTGAGGATAGGATGTTAGCAGTTAAAGTGAAACTTGAAGAAGAAGAGAATAAGGGTGCATGATGAGCAAATCCTAAAGTTGGTTGACAAAGATTATCCTCAGACATCAACCATTACTGCAATGAAGAAAGAAGCTCAAAGGTTGTATGCTCTGAGGTTCACATACCAGTATAGGAAGGAACAGATTAGAATGTGGCCTGATCCAAGAATAATTCACAGGATCCACAAGAGAGAGGCTCCAGCAGCTTATGCCAGAAGGATCAAAAGGGTATTAAGTGCTGAAATTATGCTGGATCAGTACTTGATCCTTGGGAGATAATAAATGACTTCAAGAGTGTGTACAACTCGGGTTCAAAGGCTCCAAATTTCTTAGAAAACAAAATGATCAAGAAAGGATTGGTATACAAGAAACTTGAACATGTTCTGCAAGCTGAGCTTTATCTGTTTCTGGAAGGAAAGCATCCAGATGAGTTTGTCTACAGAGAGATAACTAAAGTAGAGCTGAATGATGGGACAACGGCCAGGTACTTGTCTGAGTATTATGGACCTGAGTCTTTCTTCGAAGGTGAACCTGAAAGACTGACTCCAGAAGAGAAGATGTTACTACTTGAAGCTTTTGTCAGGGAGTCTTTCAGGTTAGTATACAATCAATAGCTTCAATGAGAGGGTTAATGCTCATAGTCCATTTCCCCAATGGAGTTCCCTCTCATATTTTTGATTGTTAGAATTTTTTTTGGAAGCTGTTGGTTATCAGGCTTATACTTTAATTGGTCATTTTGATACTGATCTCAAAAGAAAAAGACATATCTTTCTGCCTGGGAATAAATAAGTGAGACCTTAATAAGTTAGAGGTTTTTGGCTGCATTGGTTCAGGGGGAGTTTGTTGGACTAAAAGAACCAATGAGCCTGATCAGAAAAATCTCTAAGTCTCACAGCATTACAACAACTGAAGAAGAACACAAAGGCTGATATTCAAAGGTGCTGAAGTCACAAGATCTGAAGAGATGTACAACAGCTGAAGTGTAAGTCGTCAGATGTTGTAGTGTGTAGTTAGTCTTCAGTAGTTTTCTTTCAGTATTTGTAAAGTCTGATGAGTAGTTTACTCATCAGATGTTTTAGTATTTTGTACTTCAGTAGTTTTGTTCTTCAGTAGTTGTAGAGTTTGTCTTCAGATGTTGAAGACATCCTCAGTAGTTTAGTTAATTTCAGTTGTTTTGTTTTGTCTGTTAGATGTCAACATCATGTGACATCATCAGACGTCACTGCCTTCTATATATAGGCAGTTGACAGATTGTAATGTAACGAAGTTAATGATCTGAATGAGATATTCCTTTTACAGAAAACTTTCTCTCTCTATAACAAACTTGCGTTACTGTTTGATTGAATTGTTCTTACTTTACTTATGCTAATTCTGTGTTGAATTCCGCTGCTATACTTTACTGATTATCAATTGAGAACATCTGATCCTA